>CM065658.1:7158967-7453967 GCA_033220385.1 Triplophysa yarkandensis | reverse complement strand
TAAACTCTTAACAGAATTATTATAATATTTTGGGTTCTTTTGGGATTATTATTCATTTAAAAATTTCTAATACTTGTTATTAATATTACAATCTTATAATAACTATGACTATACTAACATTAACAATTTGGTGAAAAATATTATAACAGTCATACAAATGTTATGAAAAGAGAGGGGAAATAAAGGTGCTTGCGGAAGTAAAGAGGAAGAAGAGTTCGGGAAATGTGTAAAACAAATTTCCAGTTTTTCTGGTTCCTGTTCAAGAGTACTCCTGCTATCAGCACTCCATCCGACCCACTTGCTCCCAGAAATTTCCTGCCCACTCCCTGCCCATTCGCTGGCTGGCATGATCTGACTGTTGGACATGTGGATCCGGACTGGGAGACAGCCGAGAACAGCAGGAAATTAAATTTCCAGACAACCTGAACCCCCTCCCCTATTCCAAAGAAAGTGGCATCGGAGCCTATCACACGCTATTTTAAGATGATCTGAAGTGTTCATGTGCGTGTGTCAGTGCGAAGGATGCTGGGAATGTTCATTCACAACGCAAGGCTGGACAGTGCCAAAAGTCAGTATGGCACCATCCACAACCCTTTCCTTCGGAGATTAAATATAAATATATAAATAAAGACATTTAAGCAATGGAACACACTCTGGTTAACGTATCTGTCATCACTGAGGATGATATATTGT
Source organism: Triplophysa yarkandensis (assembly GCA_033220385.1). NCBI lineage: Eukaryota > Metazoa > Chordata > Actinopteri > Cypriniformes > Nemacheilidae > Triplophysa > Triplophysa yarkandensis. The sequence continues at coordinate 7,453,274 of CM065658.1, read as the reverse complement.
TTTAGGGAAATATCTGCTTTTCCCACATTAGTTATTTCCTTATAAATATCTGGAGTGATGTTTATACTAATTATTATGAAACTTTCCTCCCTGCATGTTCATTATTTCATCAAACAAACGTTTGTATGCAAAGCAGTTTAAATTAAGTGTAGACATTTGATCAGTTCACAATTAAAACCTATAATGTCAGGGATGCTGCTAATGTTATGCTGTTTGAGCTATTGTTTAAGAACCCTAGCTATTTGTATTGATTTTACCGGGATTTTGCAAGTTTTTATGTTTCATAATTTTTCAGCTTGAAAATTAACTTCAATGAAAAGCCAGGAATTAAATACAGAAGCAATGCTTTTGCGATACAAGTGACCTTGTGTTTTACAAATATGTGGTTCCCATGATATACATATATATGTATATATATATTCGGATATATATATATATATTTACAGCTGTTTTAACTGTATTTTATGCTTTCAATGCATTGTATTACATTAAGAATAAACTGAAAATGTACAAGTATTTTTCTGCCGGTACTTCATCAGTTTTTTTATATTGATTTAAAAAAATCTGATTCATCATTTCACTTTTCACATCATTGCAAAAATACAAGAAAACCTTGTTTGGATAAAAAATTAAATTACAGTTATAAAGTTACAGTTTAGCTACAAAATATAAGTGAAAGTAGCATTGTCCTTATTTGAGGGCTGCATCCTTCGAAGGCTTCATTTCAAGAGTTTGATATTGCATTAAAGTTGCATGACTGAAGACTGGTGAGTTGTTCCGATTGAAAGCCTGTTTTAAATGTAGCCTCGATACGTGTACTTATTTCCCCCGGCTGAGAAGAATAGATCAAAAGTCTTAGCCTTCAAACTGGTATACCGTTGGTGAAAGGATGTGTATGTATACTACGGATTAACCTGAAGTGTATGGATGTCAGGGCCCTGCGGTAGGGTCAGATGGGTTTGAAGGACACTTTGACACTCAATTTGCTCTCTTAATGTCTTAAAGGAGCACCTGGAACCTGCAGCATAGGGCACATCATACAAAAGTGGAAAAAAATTTAATCCAAACAGCACTGTTACATAAATGTAGACATGACAGAATGATTCAGGGGTGCTGTTTCATTGTGTGAGACTGTGAGCAATGGGTCAAACAGAAAGAAATAAGGATAAATGTGCTGTAGCTATAACAAATGAAAGTTAATATTTCTTAAAAGTACTTTGTTATGTTAAACCAATCATTATTAAAGGATTGTTATCATCTATTTTTCACTCCAATCCCATTACAAATCATGTATACACATTGTTTAATTTTATATCCAATCACAGGATCACATAAAGCAAAAATGAATCATATATTTATGTGAATACTTAACACAAGATGCTTTTAAACGGCACATGTTCTCTATCTAATGTCCTGAGCAGAAATCTACCTGGTTCTGGAAGACCTGTTGGACATTGGGAGTTTGGAACAATATCAAGAGAAACAAACATGACCATGCAAAGACTCAAAAAGAAACCACTCGAAAAAACGGCATCTGGTAAGAATATTATCCATTCCTTTTCTCTCTCACCAGCCCTACTTTTATCCCCTCTTTCCTCCTCTATAAATCTGGGAACCTTCTGCTGAAAGATAGAAAAACAAACCTTTTTCTGCCTTTTACCAAAAACAAAAACAAATTCTTTGATCATTCTGGACAATGAGAAATAAATAACAGCTATATTAAACCTGCTGTTTGGTTTTCGTTCTGTGACAAGCCTGCAAACAATTTGGTTTTAAAAAGGGTAAAACTAATTTGTGTTTGGTCAAATTTGTGCTAAAAGCTGCTTTTTCCCAGAAGTGGAATGTAATTTTTCTGTATTTTTAGAAGATGATAAAATGAACACTCATGATCTGCCGGTGCCACCCGTTGTTGTAAAACATCAGAGTCAGACACAGGATGTTTATTTGACCAATCTTATCAAAGTTCCCCCAAAAATAATTATTCTGTCATCATTTACCGTACCTCTTGTCATTTTGAACCTGTATGACTTACTTTCTTCTGCAGAACCCTAAAGAAAATATTTAAAAGAAAGTTGGTATTTCATTGGGGGCAACCCATGGGTTACTAACATGTTTTTTTTCTGCAAAAGAAAGAAAGAAAGAAAGAAAGAAAGAAAGAAAGAAAGAAAGAAAGTAAGAAAGAAAGAAATTTGAAAGTACAAGAAAGAAAATAAAAAATGTTATCTATATATTTGTTGTTAGGGGATGGTGGGTCTAGATGGCACATTTAAATTTAAGATATCAATTTTTTTCTCAAAAAAGAATGTTAAAACCTATATCATTTATATAAAATGTATCTGAATTTATCTGGAGAATATTATAATCTCAATTATTAAGTACAAAGATAGTATTTACAATTGAATTGGATTCCTCTTTATATGTTTGACATCATAAAAGCATAAAGTAAACTCAAATAAAAAAAATCAACAGTCAAAACATACATAATTCTGCTAAAATTATCTGAATAAACTGTAAGGATGCACTCTTAAAAAAAGGGGCTTAACAATACCATAGAAAAACGTTTAAAATCTTAAAAACCCTTATGTTCCACAAAGGGTGTGTGACAAAAACTACATTCAGGTTATGAAACGACAAGAAAGAGATGGTTATTTAAAGATACTTTGGAAAAATATTTTTGGATCCTCAATAGCGAAGAACCACTGAACGTATGCACGTTTAAATATGGCCATGCACAATATCAGAGCAGAATGAGTTAGGGCTGTCCCAATTCAAAGTTAATGTTAACATCTGATTAATGATACATATTTTGTAATGATTCATATTTTAGATCTATTTCTTTTAGCTAGACTTAATGTACAATGTTTCATATGTATTTTCTATTAATAATGTCTTAATTTAACTTTGATGTTGGGCAATAATTGTTTGCATAATGAAAAGTCATTTTGTTCTTAGTGTTTTCATACCTTGATTAAGACAATGAGTGCAAAGCAAACTTTCCGACCCCTTGTTTGACAACACTCAAAAATGAACTCTAGGCCCCCAACCAACTTATCAAGGAGTCCTCTGTTTGTATAAATGATAACCTTAAACACGTTTGACTGGTCAACTGACTCCAAGTTGGATTAACCCCGTCTCTCACCGTCTGTCAAGATATCCTGTAGGTGTGATTGGTACACCTGAACTGCCCTCCTGCCAACACGGTCTATAGGGTTAACATCTAGGAATGGGTGGTTCACCACTAACCTCCAACCCTGCACATTTATATTATCAATGTGAAGATAACACAGAGGATCTATCTCTCTTTCTACCGTTTTGGAGTATCCTGGTTGACCTGGACTTATAGAGAAAAATGTAACTGTTTGATTTGAGATTTGAGTTTCAAAGCATGCTTCGTACCACAGCATCTGTAGCTCAAGCCACAACTTCTGTATAATTCACATGACTCACGCTGCTGGAACCAATCAGCTCTCAGAGGATTTGAACGGATGTTGCGCTGATCACCACATCTGTGTCACTTATGATCTGAAAACATCAACATGCGTTCATACAGGAATAAAAGAATAACGGTTCTTACTGTCTCTCTGCGAAAAAGGTTTCATGTCAAAGTTACATAATCATTTTTCTCAATGTTGTTCAGGGGTGCAACTCCGTTCTGACAGGTTTTCTGTTCAAAACAATTATTTTAATTTGCATTTTATGTTTTTATTATAGATTTTTTTATTCTTAGATTCAGTTTTTCTTTAAATGTTTTAAATGTTTCATTTGGGTGAAATATTAACGCAATACGGCACCCGTAGTCATGTGATGGTGCTCTTTCAGAGCATCAGAATGTCTGTGAGTAGGTCATAGGTATGAAGCCGCAGGCCGAATGCCCGGATAATCAGATGTCAATGTGCGCGTAAATGACTGTTTTTGGGATTTGCATGTAAGTGTGCGTGTTATTTGAGTGTGAATTACTCACAGAACTTGCGTTTCCACTTTCCGTTGTTTTAATGTCATTGCACATGTTTACATAAAGTTCTTTTTCTGTGTTGCTTTTTTAAGAATTAAACTGCTAGTCTAGTTTTTCACTAAATTGAACACCATCATTTTGAGCCAACCCTTTATAACTTTAATTGGTCTGTTGAACAGAAATGAAGATATTTGGAAGAATGTTAGCAACTAAGATGTCTGAAAACCATTGACTAAAACACGGTAGTCAAAGGTGCCCACTGAACATTGATTACCAATTTCTTTAAAATATTGAATTTAATGTCTTTAACAGAACAAAAATGTTACAATATTTTGTTGTGATATGTTTGTCAAACTTTATTCCATATATATCTCTTAGTGTTAAACCGAAAAAATTTAAAGACTTAAATGACAGAATTTTCATTTGTGGGTGAACAACCCCTACAACTTTGCGTTTTTGCCAGGAATGTAAAATGCTGTGAATAAAAACAAGTGTTTTGTGAATTCGGCCCATGTAAAAGTGTCGACGTTTGCTGCCATACTCCAGTTGACTTCTTTCACCTTCAAATCCAAATACTCTCCGCACAAGTCCCCAGAACCCAGTGTAAACATCTACAACGGACCCCCTAAGATTCACTTTAAGCACCATATCTGCGTGTTCGACTATGATCTCTGTGTGTGCAAATGCTTTCAGAGTGTCTGTTTCTAAATAAATGTTTAAAAAAGCCTGTGTGTACGTGTTTGTAAGCACGTAAAGACTCGCTCTTGTGTAGAGGATCGAAAGATCTGCCAGTCTGGGTGTTGTGGGCTTAGCTCCCCCGGCTTGTTGATTGACATGCTTGAGCGGGGGTCTGTATTCCAACACATGGTTTATGTTAGTGGGGTGGTGAAGATGAACCCTCCCCCTCATATTTATAGGTTATATACCGTGTACGTAAACAGTACAGAACCGTTATCTGACCCTGCCGTCTCTCTCTATCCTCAGGCTGATGTTTGTATTGGTTATAAGCATGAATTGGAGAACACATGAGGTCTAGAACGGGGTCAGTGCATGCTGAGGGCACATGCTCAATATAAGCAATCGCTCTTATGATTGATGTCCGACTATTAGTCATCTTATTAAGACACTGGCTTTATTTAACAGTTGCGAAAGAAATTGTTGTTTAGAACAGTTGTCGGCTGGGATTGTCATTACAATGAGATCGAAGTTGTATTGCTCAAAGGTCGCTCTTTTAGAGCTCAGAAGATAATATTCGATCCCGAATAAATAATGTCTCCGATATATCTCGTCTTGGCGAAATAGATATTAAATAGGTTGTCCAATGTTTTGGTTGTTTACTTAACAACCCAACTTGTTTAAACCACTTAAAATGCAACACTTGACATGTCTCAAAATACATTCAGAATTATTTTTCATAAATTGACCAAAACAATAAATCACAAAAAAACTTGCATTGCAAACCTTGTCAAATTTAGCCACAAGACAACCTTAAGCGGCGAAATCTTGTTCAAATGTTTGTATGTAGTGACGCAATCTGAAAACCAATGCGATTTTCTCGCCTGCTGGTCATTGTGTGTTTCACCCAGAAATCAACCAGATGAATTTGACCAAGATTTATCGCAGATGGTGGATATGAAAACCAGATTTCATTAAACTCTGCACAAAATATGTTTAAATATGTTATACTATTTGATTTACATTTTTTTGTGGTGAGCATGCCGTGTAGCTGTCAAATTATCCAAAATGCATGTTGGAAATAGCCTGCCTTGTTGACAGACACTAATACAATAACACCGCCCACCAGTTTCTGATTGGACTAGAAACATGTAAGAAGGAAATCATAGTAGCGGTGCCTGTGGTGTAGAAGCACTTTAAGTATACAAGAATGTTTGCCGAAGTTTCTCCTGCCACAAATCAGATCTAAAGGCTATAATAAAAGTATGAAAATATGTGTGAACCCGAAAGCAGTAATTTTACTCTTGTACATGATAAGAACATTAAGGTTAGGGGTAAGTGTGAAGGTTTATTGTCCTGATATACAACAATACCGAGGTGCAAATAGCACCTGTCAAATTCAAAAAATATCAGTAGCGTCTATCTTTTAAAATTTACATTTAATGTACAGAAAATGCAGCTATTTTATATAGTGCAAATAGCATATGTAGCATTTAGACTGCCAGAATAACATACAAATTAAGATATTTCACTAAAACCTGCCAAAATATAAACAAAGTAAAAAAAGTTAATTTAGATAAAGTATTTATTTTAGAGATGTTTTTGTAACACAATCCAATTTAAAGTACAAACTTTTTCTTTCATTTTATTTCCTATTTTATTTCACAAGTTTAATTTTTAAAGTCAACCCGTATGTAAATTTTAAGCAATTCAGAGCATAATAATTAACAGAGGGGTCAAGATTGGGGTAAGTCTTATTTGGTAAAAGGTGAACCTTGTGTTCGGGACAGATTGACAAATTATCTTACACTTTAAATATCATATGGTTAGTTATAGTAGTTATTATCAAAAGACGACGCTCTGTTAAGATCTCAAAAACCCGAAATGCATACTTCAACAAACTCCACTTCCCTTGGAACTCATCGCTGTCTAAAAGACACAACTGAGATCCTAACAAGATTTCATCCGGGATTTTCTTTCTATGAGTTTCTTTCTGATGCAGATATCAGTCATGCACAAACGCAGAAGTGTGCACCCACAGGGAGAGATCCACATCCATGTTAACGGCCTTCAATTCCCACGGAATAACAAACAGAGGGTCTGTGGGGCTGTCCTGTGTATGATTTAAAGGGGCCAGTCCATCAGAACGGCCCTCCGGGAGAAGCACAACTGCAAAGCCATGCTTTAAACCGCTTTATAACCCCGGGCACAACACCACTATAGCTCAGGGCCAAAACCATGACACACTGTTCAGAACTTCAGATGCAGGAAATCAATTCTGACAAGATTCATTATGCAACATTTTTGATAAACTGCCATTAATGTTTCTAAGCGTTGCTTAACCCAGTGCATCAATGCATATATCCAGAGCAATCTGAATATAAACTCAAGTGATGTAATCTGTTCACCTGTGGGTAACAAATTTTACAGAGCGGTTAATGCTACTATATATTTGAGGTGTAAAGATGCCACAGTAAGCCCATGCTGTGTTGCTCTGCCATAAAAAAGCTTGGAAGTGGGATATAATAACTACTCCCGCAGATAGGGAGAGAGAGGAGGGAGAGGATAAAATAATGTAGAGTAGAGAGAGTTCAGAAAGAATTCTATTTTGCTTTTATTACCCATGGAGTGTTTTTCTTTTGAATAGTTTCCTACTCTGTAAAAAATGTGTCATGTGGCTCAGTGAATGTCACAAATATAAGCAATTATATTAACTTAATCAAACCATTTGGAAACATTGAATAGGTTTTTGAAAAACTGACTGATTTCTCTAAAATGAAGGTTAATTCTGTTAACGTAGTAAAAAATAAGTATTTATTCAATTAACATATCTATTGTATATCGTGATATCTACCAATATTTTTGGTAAATTCTAATAGAAATATTTGAGTTAGTTAGATTTACTTAATACTTACATCTAAACAAACAGTGTATAATCTTAAATTGTGTTAATTGTTTAAAATGGATACACAATATTAGTTTAGATGCCTATGGTTGGTGGTTATATGAATAAAAGTTCCCAAATACCTGATTCTGTGTTGGATTTAGCTGGAAGAGTGATGATAGAAATATTATTCACATGGGAATCAAAACAAAATCAGTTGGAGATGAAGTTCAGAGGAAATGGGATGGTAGCTAATACAAAACATGAAAAGAGTAGGGTCAGTCTCAGTCTGCTTCTTTCAACAGAAAGGATGTCCATTTCATCACATCCCAATGAAAGATCTCCCACAGATGCTTTAACTTTAGATGTGCATAACAAAACATTATGCATCACTGTCCCAATTCAAAACTTCTTCCATATCCGCCATCCATCAACAGTTCTCATACTCACAGTCCCTACATATTTAACCAGACACTTTATTCAGAGCCATTCATATCGAGTTGCAAGCAGTTTCACAGAGGCCTGAAGGTCATCTTCATGCAATAAATCAGACATTTACAAATCCTGTTGAGTAAATCCATGTTTGCGTAACTTGTTATTTCAATGTTTGCTGTCTGTTGGTATGTGCAAGTGGTTAACCGTCATTCACTGTTGGGGTGTTTAAGATCTCTCCTCAACAAACACTGACTTGCTCATCTCCTTCCCTAACAAATCTAAGCACATAAACATGCCTTGAAAAGCCAGCGAGATTCCACCCGTCTATTCAAAGCCTCAGATTAGATTTTATTGGTAAGATATATTTTTCCCTGTCAGCATTTAAGTCTTTAAGTGCCTTTAAAGAGATGTTTTAGATTGTCACCACAGAGATTATCTCTGCGCGCGGTTCCATCAAAGAGGATTTGTGGACCGGCCTGGTTAGGACGGGCCTGGTTGGCCTTGAGGGGTCAGTTGGCCAATCAGCAAGTAAACAAGACACTTAAGAAACTAGAAAAGGACAAGATGTGACACCCAACAGACTACTGTGAATGTGGTACTGTTCATTTGGGAAATTCAATTTTAAGATGCTTTATTGCAATAAAGAACAAGTACCTCTCAAGTTCAACAGTTTGAAACAAAGATGTTGAACAATTGCATAATGCGAGTGCTGGTCATTTGTTTTGGTGAGGTCATTTCCTAAACATTAATCTTTGCAGATTTTTCCCATGTAACCAAAACCAGCTGCTTTTATTTGGAAACTGAGCAGCGGATAGGACCAGAAAGAGAGTTATTACTGAAGTGATACAGGACACAGATACGCTCAGAGCTGACCAGGTTAGAATAAGTAGTGCTGGATTTATGACTGATGTGAAGCCTTTTTGTGATAAATAGAAGAGATTGAAGATCATATAATAAATGGTCTATTCTTTCATTCGAAAATGCGTAAAAATACTAATGAACTGACGTTGTTGTCATAAATCTAACTGTGCATTTCAAGGTATTCTTTAATGCAATGACCCAAACAGGGAGCACATCTTAATTTAATATTGTACATAATTTGGAAATTTTTATCAGAATATATATATATATATATATATATATATATATATATATATATATATATATATATATATATATATTATTTTAATTTTACAATATGCTATTATTTGAGACATTTTGTGTATAATATGGTGTAACTGGTGTATTGTAGTTAGACTTGCCTTTAGTGTTGAACAATGTTACCATGTTTTTTGTTTTGTTTTACAAAGTTCCCCTGTGGTTGATAATTTGATCCCTTGGAAAGAAATAAGTTACACTAAAAACATTTTTCCTTCCTTAAAAGAGTTCTACACCTCAGCTTCATTTAGTATGCACACGATGAATATGCAAATTAGCTGTACATTCACTCTGCAGCTTCAGGCGCTGATAAAACTGGAATTGAAACTGAGAGCTGACACAACAATGCCAAGATACTTTCATCCGAAATATATGTGCCGTTCTTGCATATCTTTCGCAAACTACTTATGAACGGGGGCCTAATTAGTTAATTGTGAGTGATTATGATCTTATTAATTGGGTTGGTATATTTCAGGGGACAACTGTCCAACATCACACAGTATACTGTATTTGCAAAATTTAAATTTCCATAAAAGTGGAAACATATACCTGTATATATTCATTCTTCCTGAAGTCAAATGGCCAGGTCTCTACATGTGACCCCTGTATTTCAATGATCAGAGATGGGCATGACCTGAAGGAATCATGACATAAAGGTCGTGGTGGTTAAGTTTTATTGCCTCAGAATAAACCCATTATATGCTCTGAATAACTTTAATTCCCTAAGTTAAACAATTTCAATCAAGAAGGAAATATTGCATTTAGTTAAAGTGAAATAACTTCTCATTTTAGTATTGCTACAACCACAAGATTTAAATAGGTTCGATTTGTTAAATATAAACGAGTTGCCGCACATATACACACAATGTATACTTTATATATTATTCTCATTATCAAAGATTTTGCAAAGTTTAGCAAAAGCAAATGAAATGAACGTGCCCTTTAATCTAAAACTTTGTAAAGTATATACCTGGAGTTGTAGACACACACACACACACACACACACACACACACACACACACACACACACACACACACACACACACACACACACACACACACACACACACACACACACAGTTTATTACCATTAGACATTCTCCCCCATTAAACCTCAACCGACTCCTCCCTTTAGTTTATTAGTTTTAGTGTGAAAGTATTAGACGTATTTATTGGGAATGGTGGTGTTTGAAGGATGACCCAAATGAGAATCTCGTGGGCCCTGGTACTCTCTGGGGGAGTTTTGGACCACCATTTACGCCCTGGGAGTTGTTTTAACTTCCCTGAACAGCAGTCGTGAAACGCAAGATCCTCACGTTTCCAAAAGAGCTTGTTAGTGTGTTTGTGTATGCATGTGTGCTGGCACGTAGGAATGTAGCTACACATTCTCATTTTACCTCGTTGGTGTTCAGCTTGGATTCATGACACTTCCTCAGTGTGTGGCACTGATAAAGAGTTGGAGCATCTGGAATCAAGCTGCCATCAAATAAACATACATATGATTAACCAAAGACTACATAGGAAAAAAAGTCTAAAAGTACTGCATAGATAGCTATTGCACAGATTATACTGCATAGATTTATAGCATAGCGACTGAATCATTGGATACCCTAATGCCGGGTTATCATTAGAAACCACAGGTGTACCATATAACTCAATATGTTCTCAAACATACGTCCATTGGTCCCCAAAAGAGTAACAGTCGTTTCTAAACCTGTCTCACTGGGCTGCTTAATCAAATTTATTTTGGTTTTATTTATTTTTTTGCGCTAGGCTGAGGGAAGAGGGAACATGACCTTCTCATGACATAATAGGAATAAATCTCTTTAATTCTCTGTGCGTTTTCATGAGGTGGGTATTACATCATCCACCCGCCTATCAGATGATTTGGTCTTTTGAGAGTGATTGACCTCCAGCTTCCCTCATTCAGACCCTCAGTCAATGAGAATTAACACTAGCCACAGGGGACTCCTTAAACACACACGAACATTCTTACGAGGTGACATCCCATTTTACATCTTGTTTTAAATAATGGCCTATAATAGCTCAATGGCCCCATAAGGCCACTCTGTGATTATTTTGGAGGTATTCGACAAAATATTACACCGTATAATGCCATCATTATCTATTCACCAAACTTCTATTCTTAAATGTTTTCATTATTAAACGTTTTTTCACGTTTTAATCAGTATACCTTTGTCCAGATATTTGCACAAGGAAAGCAAAGCCTAAAACCAACTGAGAAACATACATTTCTCCTTGCCATTTGAAAATCAGGTTAAATTTAAGTTAAGTTAAATTTAAACTGGCGATTCAAGTTTTTAAAAGGAATGAGAAGTATGTCCGCGTGGGCAAGATTGAGAGCAGAATTGTTTCACAAGTATTCTATTATCGATATCTAAAGTTGTGCACACTAAATCGAACATTCAAACAAGTTCAAAAAAGTATGGTCTAGTATGGCGTATGGTGAGTATGGTGTAATAACATCATTATTACTGTAATAACATTGTCATTACCATGATGCATGAAGCTTACCCGCTTCCTTTCAGAATGTCTTGACATTGTCCTGACACTACAAAAGCTCATTAGTTTGTAACTCACACAGATGTAGGTCAGTGAGATCTTTGAAGAACCCTAATTTGAGGCCCTTAAATCCATCAGTATCCATCCAAACATTTCACTCTCTAAACACGTCTTGCTTCCTGGGCTCAATTTCTTATGCCCCGGTCTTTGTTTTCAAAACACGGCTCAATCTGTTATCCTAACCTTAAACTTTAAATACACACTGACGTTTTCACATATTTAGATATGACCATACACTGTATAAACTAAACATGCTGGGGAAAGAAACATTTGTTCATACTGTGACACATTAATATCGTAGGAAGCCAGCTGCAGAGTGTCAACCATACTCGAGTCAAGTTAACCCAAACACCTGTGCTCCAAACAAAGGCTGGTTGGGATTAACACGAATAACAGTGTAATGTGTATAACAAGAAGGGCAGTCCTCCCGATATCCTGCAGAGAGACAACACACACTTATACATTGCATCAGAACAGCAGACGAAGCCAGGGTTGATAAGCTTTTAAAGACCTCCGCCTGTTTGGCATCTTAGCCAAAACTCTTTTTGTCTTTTTATGCCCAATTAGACACCACATCTAGTCATGTATGTTTGTACTTGAAGTGTTTCAAGATGCAAAGCAGTTATTAACCTCTCTTCAAGACATTCCCCATGGTTAGATTCAGGGAACTTGGCCATTGATGTGATGATGCCACCATCCAATGATGCAAACATGTCGACTGTACGTTTGCCCAAATTCCATTTGTAATGCAAACCATATAATTCACTCATACACAGTTTAAACCCAAAACCCTTCCAGAAGGCCACCCCCTGAAGGCAGAAGGGTGCTCCGAGACAGAACCATGTTTTTTTAAGAAGATATATATGTTAGGCTACAGCAGGGTTCTCTTCTGTGTTATGGGTCTAAAGACTCCTCCAGACCAGAATGAAGGCATGTAAGGTATAACCTACAGGAGAATTTCCATAGAGGAACTTTATTTATGATTTTTCCACCACACATCTTTAAAAATATAATGTGCTGATGTTGACATCTGAAGACGCCCAAGAGGATCAATGTAGACAAATGTAGGGAGGTCTGGTATAAGAAATGGAATATTTAAATAAAATAAATGTAAAGATTTTTGTTTGATAATAATGTGGCTGGGCAAAACAGCTTTTGAAAATGGTAAATTTAAATACAACCACTATAAACCCCACAAAACTACAATGGTTATAAACAAAACGTTCGCTAGAATTCTTTGTTGCTTAAAAATCCCATGTATTGACTTCAGTAAATATATTTGTGTTATAATAGTATTGCATTTGATTATAATAAACATCGAAACAAATCAAAATCAGGGAGCGAAGCAAGGTTTGCAATGTGCTTATGTTTTTATTATCTTTGTTTTATACTACATTTCAGTTAATTATTTAAAATTATATGTTACTTGAAAGTTGAAATATTCAACTTCCATGTTAAGAACGTGCGTTTTGGAACTAATACAATGCACAAACATGAAGTCATTATTGAAAAAATAAAAAGTACAAAATGTACAGCGATGCCATAGTTAATCGCCTAAAGTATCACAAAAGCACCTTTTATTTAAAGTTTTCATAAGAACATTCTTTTTTAAATTTTTTGTAGAATAAATAACATTTTGTTAAAAATTTTTATATGAAATAATTCTACAAGAATAATTCTACAACTTTACTTGTGCAATATGGAGGAAAAAGTTTAATTTCAGAACATTTATATATAGGCTGGAATATATGCCACGGCTCCCCTGCAATACGGCAATGGTCGACAGTTTGGAAAGCATTGTTCTACAGTATTGTAAAACACCTACTTTTTTAATAGACAGTGTTCTGCTATTTGTTTCGAGACTGATTAGATTGACTTGAATGCCACCTCACACAGACAACTAGTTGCACCGTCCACCCTAAAAAAGCTCTCAATGCATCAAAGCACAGGTGCTCAAACATTTAAAGTCCTGTATGTTTCCCCCGAGTTTCCCATAGACTTCAAATCCCATAATTGTCCTTGCTCCTTCTCTCGTTCCCCATCATCTATCACCCTCACCTGCAAGCATGGTTGTGACTCTGTTAGTGGTAGTAGTAAGCTGTTGTTCGGCCAATTTCAATACTTGTTTCATTTGTTAATTCTTTTGTTGTTCCAGATAAAACAGTGATTCGAGAAATATACTAAAGCAACAAGAAACAGACTAAAGGCTGTTTTTTTCGTTGAAAGAAACATTTGAGCTGAAATGGGACATCCACGCACTTCAAACTGGCTCTGATAGCTCTCTAGAGTGCAATGTCAGTCTGACCAGATTAATGACTAAAACAGAGATATTTCTCAATGATGAATGCAAACAGAAGCCCTGTGCCCATTGGACACACAAACTAAACATACTGTTCAATACTCCATGGGGCTTTTTGTCCAGAATCAAGTGAACCTGATCATGGTGCTCACTTATTCGTGCGGGGAGATTGAAGGCTTTATGATGGAAATGAACATGTCCGTCTAAAGTATGTGGAAAAGATTTGGCCATGAAACCGGTTCAGTGTAGCAGATGGTCGTTCTCCATCTCTGGGGTCCTTAGGGAAACATATTAAAATGTAGGTCTCAAATATCGGTTTGACAGAGCCGGGGTCAGATCTTGGTATAGATTCAAAATGGTATTAGATCATACTCTTTATAGACATAGAGTGTACAGTTTTCCCAATCAATTGTATAGTAAAGACACAAAAGCAACGCAGGCGAATGGGTGTCCGTTCCCAACTTTCTTCAAAATATTTTCCTTTGAGTTCAATGGAAGAAAGAAAGCCACACATGTTTGAAATAAAAAAGGGTGATTAAAGAATTACACAACATGAATTTTAAAGATGGTAACTATCACCATGAGATATGTTAAAACTAGAATCATTCTTTAGAAAACTGTATAAAAACACAAGATGTTCTAAGTCAAGTGCTAAAGGACCTGTGTAGTTTGGCATATTTTGAGATTGCTGGATAAATCTATGAGCAACTTCTTTAAAATAAAACAATATTAATCCTAAATCATTATTAAAGACTTATGTTTAAGACTGTTTTTTTCTAAATACTTTGTCATGATCATTTTTTTTGATGAAACGGTATTCAGGGATATTCAGAAACACTTTGGCTAATACACAAAAAAATATGAATGTTTTGCTGTGGAATTTGATTGCTTTGGCAGAATAAGTTAAAAACAATAAATCAAAGACTGAGTTTATTTTGCAAGATTGATGGATATACTGTTAAAAGTAATGGTTACAGTATCAGTTTGGAAAGCATCATCCCATGGTGATATGATCACATCATCAGTGTCCTCATAGTGTATCACACTTCCAATTAAAGACACATTTCATTTACCATAAAAACATCCCAAATCCCAACTCTGATTTGGCAACTTTAACATATTTCAACACCGCCTTCCAAAACGCTTACACAAACACACATGGTCACTTCATTGAAACAAATACACAAGCCCCTGAAATACACTACACACGCACATACATCCAAACTAAATCTAGTACTGTAGATTAATAATAAATGGTAAACAAAGAAACTTAACACACATATATGCTATGGTCTATATGATGGAGACATGGAGAGGGTAGCATTTGTGAACGCATGCGGTTGGCTTCAGTGCTACTAGTGTGAGAGACGTGCTTTACGTGGTGTGCAGCTGTGCCGGGTTTACGGGTCTGGTGTTAAGGGACAGACATGTCAGCTGCAATAAAATGAATCATGGAACCAGGGGAAGAAAATTAATCTTGATGGGTCATTTCTAATGACCTTAATACACATACCATTCAATCCAAGTTATATTAAAATGTCTCATATGACAGGAAATGTTTGCACACACAGAGCCATGCACGCATGTCAATACTGCAATGCTGCATTTAAAAAGAAGTCATAACCATTCTCTGCTAAAATGTCTTTCACATTTGATCAGTCACACACTGACGTCATATAGGTCACTCTCTTATGAATTATTTCTGTGATTTTTGGTTCATCGTACTGTGCATTTGAACCTTATTATCTTATTGGATCCCATGTTGCATCAAACTGACATATGTTTTATGTTCATTGTGCACGTTTGAATTTGTCTTAGCTATTCAGCACATGTTGGGTTACGTCTTAAAAAATAGCTTATTAAAAATGAGAATGATGTCATCATTTTTAATATACATCTACCCATATGGCAGTTTGTTCACTTTTAAAGGTGCAATGTGTAATATTAAGGATCTAAAATACAATATAATACATAACTATGTGTCCTCTTACATGGAATTTGCTGCCACTGCAACAGAAACTATAAACAGATTATTAATATATTTACAAAATCTTTGCCCTGTGTCAGCCACCGTATTGCTTCAAAATGAAGGGGCGAGTGTTGATCTGTGGATTTTTATCCTTCTTAATGGCCTTTAAACAAACATTTTTTTAATAATAAATGTGGTTATACTGTACTTGATCGACTGAAATGTGTTATTTTAGTTCTGGTTTTATATACATCTTCCCTATTCAAGTTAACCTGACTTTGATCTTGCAATAGATTAGATAACTATAATAGCCATTAAAGAGCTGTGTTACAAACATGGACACCTAAAGGGATTTTGGTGATGCAAATTTGCCAGTCTACCTCATACCAGTTCTGCCTTGTGTTGGAGAGATAAGAAAACTAGATTAGATTAGATTCGATTCAACTTTATTGTCACTGCACATGTAGGATACAAGACAACGAAATGCAGTTAGCATCTAACCAGAAGTGCAATAGATGATAACTATAGATAAATAGATAAAACAATAGATGCAATAGATAAAACTAGATGATCAACTCTGAAACAGACAGGCTAAAGAAAACATATCTGCAGGATTCAGCAAGCACAACAGCTGCTGACTTGCAAAACTTGTTTTTAAAGCTGGATAAACCGAATTATGCGAAGAACAAGGTGTCCTCAACGGCAAGTTGAGCCAAAACAAACGCAAGCACTGAGCTCATCTTTAACAAATGTATTATACAGCAGTTCAGGTTCTCTAATCTCACTGGATGAATTTGATACGGTTTTGATAGACAACAACTCAAAATGTGGTGTGTAACATCTTTGCCCAAACTTAACTCTCTATAAATGAGCAGAACTTACTAGAACGACTCTCATACCTACATAATTTCATCAATTTTCTCCCTCACTCGCTCACAACCTTCTTCTCACCTTCTGACCTGACCACAGGAAATTCTTCACTGTGTGATCAGCCATTAGAGGGTAAGATTTGAAAGGGTACTTCTGTTAAAATTTTCAACCTTCAAATGGGGAAATATGAAAAAAAAGAGCAAAGGCCGGTAAGATGTGGTAAATCCTGTGTTTTTAAGAACTGCATGCTGCTTGCTGTTTTTGGCACCAAGAGTGAAACTGTTCAGCAACAGAAGATGCAGATGAAAAGAGAGAGATATTTGACTCGGGGACTTTTAAACCCCCTTTATATTACCTGCTGCATATATTAACACTACCTCAAATGAACTTACAGCTGGTGAATAAACTCAGTAAACCTTATGAGGTGCTTTAATAGTGTAAGGCTTAATATTTTTTTAAATCATAAATTCTTTTAACAATACAATGACCTAAATCTATATCAGCCAAGCAGTGTTGTTCATTGATTTTTGTCATACAAACTTGAATAATAATAATAATAATAGTTGTGGACTGTCCTTAACACAAAGTCACATCGGTAAAAATTTAGTTGCTTAAAAGGTTCTTCAAAATGATGCCAAAGTAGAATCATTTTGGTTCCACAGAGAACCATTCAGTCAAAATCTCTTTCTGACCTTTTTACAATCGGAATTCTGTTTCTTTTTGTAAAGTTTGCTTGGATGTAAAAAGGTTATTTGATGGCATCATCAAGCACTTTAATTTTTAAAAGTATATCTTTAGAAATTAGATTCCACAAGCATTGGTGGGCACAGACCCTCATATCTGGCACAAGATTGGTATAGAAGTACTTCCCTTATAAATACATCAATGCAACCATTTAATAATAATGTGAACATGAATGATGCATTAAAAGAATTTAAATCTGACATCATGTATTAAATGGGCTCATCTCAACTGAATAGCATATGTAACCGCTAAGTGATTTACAGCTTCTTATTGAGAGTGGTCTTCTGCTCATTGTGGTGGGACACAATGATCCACATGCCATTCTGGCAACCATGTGCCTATTCATGAATGGTACACCATTGGTTGTATCTTCAAGAACGGGAAAAATTTACAAATTTGGGCATCCTGAAACTCCCTCTTATTCTATGTGACCATTACAAACTACTGCAACAAGCATCAACTATTCTGCAGAATCACATGACATGACAAGAAGCACAACAGATGTCAACTTACATGAACGTTCTACCAACAACCATGCCATCTAGAACTTGACTGGTCTTTCTCTGCTTCTTCAAAAGTGGCAAAGTGGACAAATCCATAACCTTTGGATTAATTTTTAAACAACCTTTATAAAAAAATATACAACACATCAAAATTAAACGCATTCAATTTTCTTGTAGAAAAACAGTCAAGCTGCACCTTTAAACTTGCATGGTTGGATGTTACCAAATTGTAAGAACGTGTCCTACAGGAATGCACTCTAAGCTAGAAGAAAAAATAAGATATTTGTCGGGTAAGGTTTCACTGTGTTCAATAAGAGGATTCAAACAAAAGATCTATTCATCATTATCCCAACCACTATCCCGTTATCCCACCGCACCCAATGCTAGACCAACTGGACCAAGTCTGCTTGAAATGTAATATTTCACAACATTACTCCTAAAAATGCCACTCTGGTACACCAAGTAAATGTCAGAAATGTGATTAAGACCTGCAATAAAGTACCGCAAGCAGATTTATACATGTAGCTTTTGTACCACCAACCCAACAAAGGCATTTCTCAACAATGAGGGTCCAAAAGAGCATCACTGAATGGTGAAACAACAAACCACATTACACTCTTTAAATGAAAAAATGAGGCAGTAATCACCATTGTAACAATTCTATCAATGCCCTCTTTAATGGCCAACAAAGTTTTATGGACGTGTTTCATTGTTATTTTTCAAAGCCAGAAAACCTAAACTGCAAAACAAAAGCCCCTCGTGAAATGTTCCCACTTGTCATCATTGCTTTCAAATGAGAGATCTGGAGGTTCCCGCTGCTTCAAAGAAGACTCACTTTTTATAGGCTTGTATAGTGAATTCCTCTGTTTCTAAATCGTGAAACAATGGAACATCTCCCTGTCTTAAATGGGAACAGTGCAAACTCAGCTTTTTTGAGGAAGCACTGGTAAATGTTCGCAGCTGGGGGTGAACCACAAGACCCCCTTGAGAAACAACTGCCGAATGTGGATGAACTGTGAAGAGAAGGAGAGCAGAAAGATGACAAGTGGAGTAAATCTCACTGGTATATTATCTGTTTTCCACACTTCCATCACATGCACTTATAGCACCTTTCTCTGCATGGGGTACTGCTAAAACAATACAGCATGACTTGAAGGACAGAGATATTGGAGTGATAGGGGAACGTGTTGCTTAATACACTTTATGAAATGTGGTTTTCATTGGCTGAAACCTGTTGAAGGTGTAAGAGAGGGATTAAGGGAGTAAGTTCCATATAAACCTTAAAATCTAGAACCTTTCACATAAGGTGGTTTGTTTTGGTTCTTTGACAAAATGGTTGTTTGTGGAACCATAATTGATTATTCTTTCTTGCATCACTGTTAAGGACTTACATTGTAGCAAAATCTAATTTCAATATTTTCAATATTTTTTCATTATTTACCTTTTTTAATACACTAGTTTTGGGAAGTGTATGCCTAAATTACTGAAATTTAATAGACAAAATATAGTTGATCAAACATGAATGTTTTTTAATGACAAAACTTTGATTGAATATTGAAGAAAGAACAGACAATAAAGCGGAGAAGAGATAGGGACTCCTTTAAGATCATTTATAAAACATTTAAATAAAATGCTTACTTAAAATTCTAATAAAAAGGTGTAAAAATATTAAAAATACATGATTGCCATAGATCCCTTTGTTTATTTAATAATTTTGATGAAGTTATTATTAATTATAATGTGGGAAAATGTGAATCCATAAGTGTCCCAAAGCTTTTGACTGGGAGTGTAGGATAGAAGTTGGGAATTCCGCCCTTCCATGTAAAATGGAATGCAGCATTTGTCCGGGTTAAAACATAACCCTTCCCACCTTTCCATCACATTTGTGCTTTTCAAGAACTTGATTACACAACACAATTAAAGGAATAATAAAGAAGGATATACAATGCATGCATCCTGACACATCCTATGAATGTATAATTCAATCAGATGTTATTTTTTTATCATTTATTCACCTTCCTGTTTCAAATATGTATCACTTTCTTCATAAACCAAAATACAAGTAGAATAAAGGTTGAATTTAATGTTAATAAAAATCTTGATGCTTTAGATACAATGCAATGTCAAATGGGACTAAAATTGACTGTGACTTGGGGACATGTGGGATTCAAATAATGATGAATAAATGATATTGTGTACAAGAATAAATAGATACTTTCACTGAATGTCATTTGGTGTTCTCAGTTTATTTCATTCGTTTTTTTGTTTAGCCCAGATGATTTTATCTACGAGAACATAATGCTTCTCTAATCTTCACTATCCCACAAGTGATAACTTATTTATTTACGATCAATCCTGGAAAACAGATGGTATCAAATGAATCTGGTCTAATGCAGCAAACACGGTTTGTGAATGATTCCCCAACACTATTAGTCCTTGTGTAAAATTTGATTTGGTTTTAATGTTACACTATATTTCTTGTGTGTATAATATCATTTTAACCAGTTGAGCTAACTCCGTAATTTGTTTATGATTTTAAATTAATTAAATTCTAAATGAAACATAACATAACTAAGCCTTAATAAATAACTAAGCACCTTAATACAACCAATCTTTTTTTGCTGCTTTAGTTATTTTTGCAATTTAACTTTATGCATTTAACTATGTGCATTCGTTATGATAATTATCCCTTTATAATAATTTATAGTTTTCTCAATCCCAACCCTACACCGAAATACTTGTCACCCTACAAAACACAACACATGAGTGAAGCATAGTCACGGGTATTTATAGCTTAAATTGACCAAAATAGTGAAGCTTTGACTACTTTAAACAGAGAAATCTGTTTCTATAATGCCTGCAAGTGAGATCTCGTTAAGAAGACATAACGCAATGAGTCCAAACAGCCAATGACACTTCATATCCTAAGCTGATGTAATGACACAATTGGTCACAAGATACGCAAGAGTAAATGCCACCTCACAAATGATGTATCCTTTTGTCTGGCGGTAATCTAAAAATTCTTTCCCCCAAACTCATTTGAGTGCTCTTCCTTATTCAAATGAATCTTGTGCATTAGGTTAATGACCAGAAAGAGATACTTTTATGACTAAACACAGATAATAGGAAGAAAATATGACATTGTCCTGTGCTGTCCTGTGGTTTTTATTACAGCATACATTTGCAGCCTTGAGGCTTGGAACACAGCAGTTAAATGCCCAAGTTTGCTATTTTAAACTCAGATGCATGGCAAGTGCACTCAAATGCATTGCAGCACGCACTATTCCACCGCGTCCGGCGTTGCTTAAAATGTATCATACATTGTCCGAATCTCTTCATGGCACGTGGCTCATGGTTGCTTAGCAACCGCAGATGATACAACAGCCCAAACTCCTTCGCGCTTTGAAAAAAGTGCTGCAGCTCACGCAAACATGTACATGTATGTCTCTGGGATGTATGTCTAAACCAGAAGTCCAGTTAACCTAGAACCTAGTTTTTTTTTAATGAAGTGGTTTGAACGGATATCAGAGAACAACTACAACCCTGAATAAGACACACATTTACTTAAGTACTAAAATAAAAGATAAGACAATTCATGTTAAAAAAAGATTAAATGCTCAGCAAAACTAGTAATGAAAAAATTAAATACATGGGAAGAAAAAGGATAAATATCGCAGGGTCTAAATTATATTTTTATATATAATTTATCTATATTTAGAATTATATAGTATATAAAAAAATTATGACTACAGTTGGTTTCAGTCATTTAGCTATTTTCATTGTGTAAATATGTTTCATAATAAAGATGTGTTTGGTGAAAAGCCAAGGTTATAAATAAAGGATCAAGCATCTGCCGTTTCATCTGTCCAGCCCTACCCTTTCATTCCCCAGCACCAGCTGTCAATCCAGTGAACATCCTCGAAGTTTATCTGAGGATACCACATGTGCTAGTCCAAAGTACTCTTGGATTCAACATTCTAATACATATCTTAACCTAGCACTTTGATATTCAGCAGTTAATGCTGCAAGATCTATCGATGCTCTTGAATCTGAGCCAGTACATACATATTCTGATTGTATGTTCTAGAATATCATCATCAAACATTTCAAGTGTTCTAACCACTCGTGGCCTTCCTTTTTTACTAGTGAACAACAGAATAAAACTCACTAGTAAGGTGTCACATACTTAAAGAGCCTTAAAGATATTCTCTCTGCATCGTGTTTGAGATATCACAGCAACGCTTCAAAGAGGGTTGCGGGAGAGAGCAACTTAATAAGGAACAGGTCCTTGTTCGCTCACGGCCATCCCAAAATGTTTGTTTAGAAGGATGAGCCAAGAGTGGCCAGCTGCTTTCTTTGGGGAACAATACAAGAATTCAGTCCATCTGTTTTTTATTAGAAGATCTTTCTCTGTTACTCAAGCCTATATCATTCAGATTATCCAGCCTTCTTTATCATTCTGTTAACACACTATATCATAAGCGAAGCTTCTTGCAGTATCACCCGTATCACTTACTTTCATCATGGAATTGTTGAAGCAGAAATGAAAACTATAAAAACTTTGTTCTTCCATGGAAAACCAAAATGCATCGAGAAAGTAGTAACTACTAGCTTCAGGTATAGATAAAATTCTATACATTCTCAGATTATATTATGAACCTTGTTGGATGTGTCCAACTCAACATGATGGGCTTCAATGGAAAAGTCCCAAAAATTCTACCTTTGTGTTCGACTGAATAAAATGGAAGCACAGAAGTGACCGAATGTTCATTTTTGCATCCCTTACCCTTTATTTAAATGCATTCATGGTGCAATCTGCGAGCCGTTCGTTCAAACTGTGCTGAAACTCTATAGTACAGTATGGTTTCCATATGCCAGGGTCACATGCATTGACCTTATGTTTGACATGCTAGAAATGCCGAAGAACCACAAAATGATGTTTTGCTGACTGAAATCTGCTACGGTTTAAAGGTCTCAAAAATACAGTACCAGGAAGCTCAGCTCATCTTTCACCCGTTCTCATTCTTACCCCCCGGGAGAAGTGTTACCCCAGCGTAGACCTCCCAACCTCGGTAAATTGCGCAAACTGAAAAGGTAATAGATGATTCAAAGGCAAAACAAAAGGGAGATGGATTCCTGGCATTCTATGAAGAAAACAGAAAAATACCGTGCGAGTGGATGACCCATTGCTTTCTCGCTCGTGTCACACTGGGATCATGAGGGGGGTGTGCTTGTTTAGTCGCTAGGGGAGTGCGATGACTCGGTCGCCAAAGCCTGAGGATTACTGTGGTCAAGTTGCAATTTCAGATCCAATAAATTTCTCTCCTCTGAATAACAGGTTTTTCTTTAAGACAGGTTGATATTTTGTGAGTGACTCACTGTGGGTTACAATCCAAAGTCCCTACTGGTGAAACACAAACCTGATCCGAAAGTCCATTTCCATTTGGACTGTAAACATTTTTTAAACATTTTGAAGATTATTTTCAATTGGTCATTTAACACCACCAGTTTTGAATACAAATTTACACAAAGCCACATCTGTATACTGTTAAAAAAACATAATGTGACATGTTCTATAATTATCTTTTTTGTTTTTGTACCTTTACCAATATGCAATGCATAAAATGCAATGTAGAAAATTCAGGTTACCCTAGAACATGAAACCTTAACACATGAACATGGAGTACAACAATGCAGCCAAAGGTACATTTTATATTTGAATACCTGTAAAGGTACAAAAAACACCTTTAAGTGTACAAACCCAATGATGAAAAGGGTACAATTGGTAAATTTTTGAAATAGGATTTATCTCAATATACCACACCATTTCGAAGTGCTCTAAATGTAGCAGTGATATGGCATTGATTTATCTACTTAAGAAAGCGAAGGATGACTTTGGGGAAATAATGTTTCCTGCTCGGTGAATCATATACAGAAGAAACAATACAATATCTTTTTTACATCCAAATTTAATCGTAGATTGTATATGTATTGTTTTATTTTTACAATATATGACATATAGACAAAAATGCTGGACAAAGCTCAAGAAAACATGATGTCACATGGTGTCACTTGACATTACGAAAACGTACTTAGAAATCGAACCCGACCTCAAATAAGAAACTCAAGATTTCAATACTATTTTAATCCTCTTATGGATGAGGTTTGGATCTGAATAGAAAATGCTGGATTTCATTTGGTTTATTGCTGTTGGAAGTACAAAAAAATGGCTAAACGAATTTGAGTCACCTATGCCACAAAATCATATTTTATCCGCTTGTCTAAACAAATCCTCTGAGACATTTTGGAAACCTGAATACCCCAGCTCAAACTTTACGCTTCGCGGATTCAGGAGAAATCTAATTTCAGTCTTTGTGATGATATTCAAGAAAACTGATAAAGGATAGGATGTGGATCTGGCATGTATTAGACGCATGTGACCCACAAATCATTTGCAAACCCCGTTTTATTTAGTCAAAGAGCAACAGGTGTGTGACACAACTATTAAGACATTTGAAGTGGTATCCATGTTCAAGCCTTTGGCTACCTCCTCCCAAGTTTTTCGTAAAATGCCAATGTCTCGATCAAACCCACATGTGTAGAAACACTAAATGGAAAAATACTCCCAGCTCACATAATGTTTTCCCCGACCCAGACATTTCAATATTATTTGTAAATATTCGAGCAGTTCATGAATGTGTTTTCACATTGTTTGAGGCTCTACTCAACAATCTGGACATTAATAACCAGTGTGTAAAATCAGCATGCTTTGATGCCAGGGTGGGCTGGAAAGAACCTGTAACATTGCCATTCTGAGTTTGGATGGACTTCAAAGTGCGAGGAGAGCTAACAGGGCACAGCCGAGAATAAAAGACACTTCAAGGGACATATGATGAAGTAAGCTGGATAGGTGACAATAATTAGAGACTATTATCACAATTTACAACATGTTTAAACGGTAAAATGTGAAAACTCAACGAGTGCTACTGTACATTATTGCCTAACAGTGTCTTAGAAAGAAAGAGGTTTTCCATGGCTTTTGAAACGTGCCATACATTTCAGAAGGGTGAAGGAAACAAATGCAATGGGTTTTGTCACTGTGGTCATGAAACCTGAGCTCAAGGTTTAGTGTATGAGTGTGATTATTCGACATGTAGAGCATTATACACTGTTGGACTTGGCAGCCGGCACAGACGTTAGACTAAGGTGATGATAGGGGTATTTCCAGACCGCACACTCTCTCCCTTTTACACCCAAATATAAAGAATGAAGGGCAACTTCATTTTCATTCCTGGGACAGCATTACCCTGGTTCATTTTAAAGTTGAATACAGTTTGTATCCTGCAGATCAATTCTTGTACATGCTGGTGTCATTACAATGAATCTATTGAAGTCCCGTCTTCCCGTAAAAATATCTTATCGTAAATCAATAATGATTGGTAATTCTCTGGGGGCAAGATCTTGTGGAACGTCTATGGCCTGTGCACAGAAGTGACTTCGTAAAGATAATTTTTGGTGCAACAATAAAATATGGTATAGTCCATTTTGGAAACAGAACTATGCTTTTTAAGCGTGATTTAAGCAAGACATTTTTTAAATAATTGCCTTGAAGGAGATCAGACTGCACACCCGCTATTGGACCCATTGCAAAAATGGAAGCAGAGTGGCATGATGTCCAACAAAACTTTGCTGAAACAAAAAAAACGTAACTTGCTGTTCAGTTTCGATTTCCAGAACATGCATACATTTGACTAGAAGTTAGTGTAACACCAACATGCGATTAACATACCTAGAAACCATAGTATTTGCATTGACTTTTTGAAAGCAACCCAAGTTAATTTAATTCAACTTATTCTTGTAACATTTTGATACACTGCACAAAAACCCCAAAACTTTTTAGTGTATTTGTCAACGTCTTTCCAGCCACATCTCCCTAATAACATAACTTTCAAGACTTTCATCACAGGTTTTATTCTTTCCATATGCTTGCAGTATGTTAAAAAATGTGGAAGAATTAAGGAACCTAAGAAATGGTTCTTGTGAAAGCATCACTCATCATCTGGATCTGAAGATTCTACACAGAGATCCTACTAATGGTCAGGAGGAGGCGAGAACACCCCCTGGATAGAGTCTGGATTATATCTTTGCCTGGCATTGGAAATGTTTCTTGGGGTGTGGATATTACAGTTCCTCCACCCAGTCAGAACCACTCCAGATTTCTGAACAGAACTTTTCTTTTTCAGTATCATCAATGACAGAATGTTTCTTCACTTTTTCTAATATCTTTTAAATACTTTATCAATGATTTTATTTAAGAAGGCTGCAAACATTGGTGCACAAAACCAGAACGGGAATCATTTTAGACAATCTTTTAGAATAGAGTCGAGTCTTACGGGGGTCCCCTATAAAACTTATTTAATGACTAAATAATTCACTAAATTCACAAAAAATCTGACTAATCAAATTTATGAATTGTAATCCAAATATAATTATACATCATTATGTATACTATTTTTATCATGTTATGGGGGTCCTGGTCTTCCTAGGCTCCCCTCAACTCGAGCACTCATTTTAGGTAACCATGTGACTGAAATGTAAACCTCCACATACAGACTAGTGATGATTTTGGTGTTTTTGTCTCAAGAAAGGAGAAGGGTTTTCAAAAATGTTGAATAAAACTATATTTTAAATAGTGGAGGGGATATGGCTTTTGCTCCCTTTATAATATGTGTTCCAGATCAGCTGTCAGACAGTTCATTGCTTGTTGACATTTAAAGTTTAAAGACGTGTTTTTATTTGAACATTTGTACTACCAATTTCAAAGAGGTAAAAATACAAAACTCTATTTAGTTACTTAAAGTGATAGTTCACCCCAGAATGAAAATTCTGTCAGTATTGTAATTATTATATCACACTTTTTCTCTAATGATATTTCAAACATGTTTTAGACTCAACTTTTTCTTTATACACACAAAATATATTGAACTTGAACCAACATTCTTCAAAATATCTTCTGTTTTTTGCAGAAAAAAAGAAATTCATGCAGGTTTGAAATGTCAAGAAGGTTTATAAATTATGGCAGAATTGGTTTTAGGATTACATTTCTGAAATCACACTCGTCTATACTTAATATCAGCACAACTATGCTTACGATTGAAGCACAGAACTCTTCAAATTCATTACAATGCACTCCCCTTTATGAGATATTAAACAAAGAGATCACCACAAAAAATTTATTTATCTCATGTCACTCCAAACCTGTACATGATTCTTTCTACTGTGGCGAAAAATGATTTATTACGAAATGTCCACAATCAACAGGGGACAATGTTGTTTAACTAACAACATTTTTCAAATTATCTGTTCTGTGTTTTGAATATGAATGAAGGTCATACAGGTTTGAAATTCTGTTGAGCAGATAATAAATACAAAGTCACATAGCAGGTCTTTGCAAATGACACACAATTGTGAGTTTTTTTTTTAAACTTCTGAGGGTTGAAACACGGCATATAGCATGTTTCAAAGTAAATTAAATACATTATACCATTGAGAGTAATGAATAATTATTGTTTGTGATTGTTAAAGTAGCTTACGGTCAGTAGTTAGTGTTTGGATGTTTTTGTGATGTTGGCAGTAACAGACTGTTCTAGTACCACTTCAAAAGCAGGAGATAAAAGCTCACTCGTTTCCCTTTCTGGTGACCACAGGAGGCCAGACCTTGCAACAGCAACCCCTTTTAAAGTGCACACACACTTCAACACACACATAGATAAAGTCAGATATTTAACATAATTTTGCATGACCCAACCATTAAAACAAATAAACTCCAAAGGGAGGATGAATAGATGGTGTTACTAAAAAAACATTAATTTGTATATGAAAGCCGTGTTAATGTTAAGTGGAACATAGAGTGGGACTGTGATTCCTGGCTGTGGAGAAATGAACTGTTCTGGATGGTCTTTCTACTCCGGCACACTCAGTAGAGGGCACTTCGCCTCTTTCTCTGACTTTTGCCAAATTTAAAACATTTGCTTTTTATTTTTTGTATGTCATTGACTTCTTTTAATGGGTATTCAACAGGGTTTGTTTTTATTAATGTAATTTTTAAAGGTATTTTACACTCTGAAGTACACAAAGTGGTAAAGCATTTAAAGCATTTTAATTAGGACATTAAATGAGTTAAATGTTTTTACATTTAAGACAATGTTAAATGTTAAATGACAAATAATACTCTATACAGTGTGGTAAATAAGTATTCGAAGAACCTGTGAAGTTCTCCTTCTTAGTAATCACAGAGGGGTCTAGAATTTTCAGCATAGGTGCATTTCCAATGTGAAATACAGAATCTAAAAAGATGATTCTTACTGGCCAGATTTCTGACCCTCACAGACCTCTTTTGCTTTTAAATTGTCCAACTACACTCTGCTCATGATTCTAAATAAATAGCACCTATTTGAGGTCATTAGCTGTCATAAAGCCATCTGTGCATCCCAAAGTCTGTCAAAAGTCTAAGTAGCAACATATGCAAAACCAAAGCGCTGTCAAAAGACACAAGAGACAAAATCACAGACCTTCACAAAGCTGGAAAGGGCTATGGGGCATTGCCAGGCAGCTTGGTGAAAAAAGAAGCGCTTCTGGAGCAATTGTTAGAAAATGGAAGAGTCTAATGATGTCTGTCAATGTGCCTCGGACTGGGACCAGAACTGAATGGGAGGAGCTGGTCAATGCTGTAAAGTGAACTGGGACCACCGTCACAAGGGCTACTACCA
Source organism: Triplophysa yarkandensis (assembly GCA_033220385.1). Taxonomy (NCBI): domain Eukaryota; kingdom Metazoa; phylum Chordata; class Actinopteri; order Cypriniformes; family Nemacheilidae; genus Triplophysa; species Triplophysa yarkandensis. The sequence continues at coordinate 7,424,433 of CM065658.1, read as the reverse complement.
GTAATGTAAGATGTCATGGTTTCAAATCCTGGAAGGTTCCCCTGCTTAAGTCAGTCCATGTCAAGTCCCGTCTGAAGTTTGAGAGGGACCATTTGGATGATCCAGAGGGGTCATGGAGGATTCTTTCGCCATGTTTAAAGGAAGAAGAATGATGAGTATTATCCCAATAATATCACACCTACCAAAACATGCTGGGGAACCCAATGCTGTGTTAAAAATGGGCGTTAAAAAGGGTTAAATGTTGTTTCAACCCAAAATGCTGTTTTTTTCAACCAATTAATGGTTTAAATATAGATGATTTGCTGAGTTAAACCATTTGCTGAGTTGATTTAACCCAGTTGGGTGAGTTTGTCCATATTTGACACAAAGTTGAGTTGAAATAAGTCGGAATGCTTCAAATGTTAAATTCTCCTTTATTTTTCTTTGTACCTGTTTCTTTCTTGTTTCAAAATTCTTGGCCCAGCCTGAAACCCTTTCAGTGGAATTACCCTCACCGAGACGCAGCCAATTTTACTCAGAATTATACCACCACTTCCTCACACCAGGATCAAACAGCAGACCCGCACTGGAGAGTAAGTGAGGCAAGAAGGTGATCGAAGACGAGAAAGTGGAGCACACTTTCCTTTCTGTCACCACCAAAAACTCACTCGCTAAGAGTCTGGGTGTAACGGTTTGATTATGAATGGTGAAGTGTGTATGAATGAGTCTAAAGGTCGGGTTAAGGGCACTCTGGGTGAAAAAATGCAGATTTTCGGTTGGTGGGTCAAGCTTGATGTTCCCAGTTGAGAAAACAAAGAGGAATGGAACGCTAAAACGCCTATGGGGTGGAAACGGAACCCAGACAAAAGTGATACATGACTGTAAAAGGACACACCTAGGGTTGTCATAATTTTATAACTTTCAAAACATATTTCTGGGGTGAAGGCCCAGAAAACCTAGTTCAAGGTACAACTGACACGCAGACGGCAGACAAAATAAGTAAGGTGAACGTGGTGGTGAAAGTTTTTCCCCATTGAGGCATACGTTTGCCAGATGAGTGGTTGCCCTATGTGGGCACTGTGTGTGTTTGTGTGTGTGGCTTTCTCAGACGATGATATCCTTTAGTGCTAACAACTGAATAATCCATTCCAGACGAAAACAAGTCCCAAAACAAGTCCTGGTCTACAGGGGATTGAGGGATCTAACAACCTAACCGAGTCGGGATATGTGGATGTGGTTACTGGATTTTCCCTTCAGCGGTCAGTTGTTTAGAGAAAATAAGTAAAGAGAAATGATCAAACTTTAACAATGTCCAAATTATTTCTCAATGATTTCTTCACCGGCTTTACGGTGATTGGTCACATGACATTTATGGGTCAGGCGATTGGTTCAAAGACCCTTGATTGCTAAACTAGAGCCTATAAGCTTTAAATTGAAAAAAACATAATAAGAGCGAGAGGTTAAATATTAAACAGATTGTATGGGTATTTTCAAAAATATGGTTTTGTGTCCATACAATGACCATATCACTCAGCATATGAATTATTTAAAAATCTGTAGATTTTATATATAACTTTGGATGTACATCAACTTGTAAGAAACTCTAAAACCAATGTTAAATCTTTAAAATCATAAAATACAGTGATTATAATGATATTTCGGTGACAAGTCAGTTATGAAGGTTTTGTCTGTCCAACCCTTTTATTCTGCACTGAGAAACATTCCCACTGTCAGGTGACATTCCAGCACCGCCAAAACAATAAAATTACAGACACTTTGCTCTCAATAACCCTCATCTCTCTGCAAATACTTACAATCCTGCAGAGACAAACAAACACATAACCTTCTGAAGTCAACGTATCCCAGCTGCCTCTGAGACCTGTAATGTTCTACTGTCTCATAAAGCAGTGCACCATGCATGTCCAAACACCATTGTTTGAAATTATGGGTTACATCACGTTTATAGTTCATTACCTTAGAATCACATCCAGTGTGTTTGTTCAGATGCCTAATCTCTATGATGAAAGCAAAAGGGGATCCGTCCATCACATGGAGATTCAGAAATATCCACTGCCTTAGTGCACCATCTGCCTTGAGTTTCATTTTAAATTCAATTCATTATCAAAGTCGGTTAACAAAGTCTTGCAGCAGTCATCAACAGCATTGGGGCCGTTTTAACTTGATGTTCTCCACATAAGGTACAAATTTGGTTTGGCAACCTAATAACAAATCCTTTTTAATTGGTTCAATCAAACTGGTTTGGAATTAGCCTGTAAACAGAAACAAACACACCATTTTCCCAAAATACAACACAAAGGAACATAATAGAATGAAGATCAAAGAAGTGGAAAAGGTATTTATTTTTGTTTCAACCCTGCAAAAATGAGCCTAAACCTTATGGTTGTGCATGTTGACATTATACTTGGTTGATCAGACCGACGGAGTATAACAGTGTATTTACATGTCTGTATGGGCTACAAAAAAGCAATTGAAATTTTTTACTGCTATTGCATTTGTTGTGTTCGTTAAGCATGCATTGACATTTGTTGAGAATTATACTTTCTTGGTCATTTTAAGACACATGTGCATGCCCCACTATAAGACATCTTAAAAGTTTTGCCAAATCTTGACATATTTTACTTCATTTGGAAACTTTCCCCCTTGGTTCCAGTGCACATTTGGATCTAATTGTGGAAAACAAATGCTATAAAATCCGGTATTAAGCTAGAAACTTTGATCACGTTGATGTAAGAGGTTTAAAAATGAGCACTTTTGTTTTTTATAGGATCGGCAATATGGAATGTATTTAGGGTTCAAATGCAAACAAGTTCACACAGTTTCACCCTCATCCCAGCACAGTATATAACAGTATCTTTCTTAAAATGCGCATCCAAGATGTTTTGGCAAGATGCTTCGTTGCATAAAATGGCCGCCCTATTCTTCCATAAAACCCTCTCTGATCGTCGGATTGGCTGGAATGTTCCGGAACTAAATCCATGAAGCCACAAGCTGTGAAATTGAACCACTTACTTACTCACCAGTAAAACCTATATAAGGATCACACACGACGCCGGCAGTAGTAAAACAGCACTTAATTCCATGGGTAATTGTCTATACATAAATTCCTGCTCTATCCCCTTTGACTCTAAAAATCAGTCTGAGGTAAAGTTTTCGGAGCTCAGGGTTCTTGTAATGCACCAAGTAAGGTTTTGTTTATGTCTAAGTTTAAATTTCATAACATACAATGCTGGATTTACAAGTCACAAGTTGGAATTTACACAAGATAATGTTTTACACAATCTTGATCCATCTTAGGGATTTATCCACATTGTCTGAGATTACTTGAAAAAGGATCATGATGGTAAATTAAGTTGATGAACCGACCAGTATAAACTATGGACTGATGTAAATGTCTACATGTAAATGTAGATTTTCTAACATTTGATCTGTGTCAAGTATTATGAAAAACATACTTTTGATTCAAAGCAAAATAATATACATTGCATTATACAACCTGGTTTTATAGAAAATATGTAGCGCTGTACACTTTTTTTAGGGCCATAGGATATGAACCAAAACACTATTGCTAGTGTTTCGAGGCAAATGTCCACAGGTGGCACATATGGTCAGCTTGCCAACGTGTTTAAGTGTCATGTCTTGCCTCTTAAAACATCTTATAAATATGTGTAATTTGTACTATTATGGATTTTTCAAAAACATACCGTCAATAAAGACAGACGATTCTTTGGGTGCGGGCTCTTGTGAGGGGCTCTTGTAAGACGCTATTCAGGAAATTAAAAAGGTGCTTTTTAGGGTACTTTCAGACCTGCCTCAGTTAGTTTGATTGGATCATACTAGAATTTGTTTTCCTAGTTGCTGCGGTTCGCTTGGGCAGGTTTAAATGTGACAATCGTACCTGAGTGTGCCACCAAGCCGACCCAAAAAGCTCACCGAGACATCCTTGAAGAGAACTCTTTCAAACGAACACTGGAGCGGTTCAGTTGTGGTGAGAAATGATCTGAATTTGAACCGACCCAACTGCAAAAGTACTGCGCCGTTCAATGACACATCTGGCTTACGATTGACGTGGATGTTTTCAAATGACCGCAATTTGGATCATTTTAACTGGTTTGGACCAGAGCAATCAGTTTGGTGCAAAAATCGTTCAAATCGGTAGAAAAATCCTACAGTGCATCATTTGTTCCCCTTGGACCAAATGAACAGAGCCACAGGTGTGAAAGCATCTTTAGCCTAATTGAAGCTTACTAAACCAAAGTAATGGCGAATTCTATATCCGATTTACTGATTGATTAAAAGCTTGCTGTTTAAATGTGTTAATTGCAAATATCGGCCTTCCACAAATTAAACAGATAGGAGCATGTTCCAGAGGCGTTGAAAACACCATAAACTTTAAGAGAACACATATTAACGTAGTGGGAAATACAGTGTGTTCACTTGGTGGTCAGGATTTCCTTTCATTCAAAAGTACTTAATATTTCACAGAAAAAAATACAAAATGTGTTTCCTCATGTACTGATAAAAATCTAAATTCAATATCCAGCCAACAAAATGCGTAATGGTAAGTAACAATTACTAAGAAAAACAGTTTGATTGAAAACTCTGGAACTACAACATGTGTATTTGACATCATCGCAAATGACATCTTATCAAAACCATTAACATCATAGTGTCTCTTTACCCAACTTTGCCCTGAACCCGGTGTCTTATCCTCAGGCTCTTTTTCCAATATCTCATATTGAATGAAAACAGAGCTGGCCCATTTCATTGTGGATACTCCCTGTACACAATGTTCCCATTTGTCATGCCAAATCCTCAATTAATGACAAAAGGTTTTTAGAATACATCCAGAACTCGATTAAAGGCAAAGAGAGAGAGTATGGAGCATAAACAGCTGTTGAATCATGACATGATGTGTTGGATAAAGGAACAGGTGCATTGAGGACAATCGCTCTTATCTTATATCGTAACAGCTTTTGGCAGTAAGCATCATTTCAATTAGTGTATGAATTACTTAGACTAATCCTACAACCAAAAGCCATTTTTAATAAATAAATAAAGTATTAATTACTGTCTTTATCTCTTTAAGGGGTCAATTTTAGAAAAAAAAATAAGTTCATAACATGAATGTTGAGTGATTTAGCTTTTTAAATGGTGATAGTTTTTGATATTTGGTTCAATACTAATATAAAACTAAGGAATGAAAAAATACCATATGATATATTATATATTTATAGACAATAAGTTATCTGAATAAGTTTACATAAACACCGAAATTATTATTATAAATTTCATTTAATAACTTTTAGTTCACTCATGCGTGACAATATTATAATCAATATATTATCGTCTTGTTTTTAGTATATTTTTATTAATCAATTGATGAGGAGAATAAGATTTAATAAAATAATTTTCATTCTGCATGCAGAATTTGTGAAATCTTTTCTTTTGAGAATAGAATGAAATTTAAGTTAACAGTAATATCCAGTTTCTATCAAATCACAGTCTTAATTATAGAAATAATCAGAATGACTGAAAATAATGATTCATTTTTTCCTGAAAATAGATACTTAACTTAGAATATTAAATAATAAAGTATAAAGAGTACTTTGAAAAAGACTTAAGAAATGCTTTAGTGTTTTTCGTTATATATTGCAAATGCACAGACAAGAACTGATAGTCGTGTTTAACAAGTTCCCCCTTCTGTGTCCCATGTGTTTGACATGAGAGTTAGTGCATAGTGACAGATTTAAAATTTTGGACTGAGCGGTTCCTTTAAGATTCAAAGGCAGACGGCCAATCTCAATCAGTCATCTCTTCCAGTTTGTTATTTCTGGGCTGTTGTGTGTGTTTGTAGCCAGTGAAACCCCTCATCAAAGCACTTGTGCTGATGAGAATATTGGCTCGGCATACCTTGTCTTTTTCTAGCCTCAGCCCCTGCAGTCTCTGGGGCTCCAGGGGCAGGAAGCTGAACCCAAGGCTTGCGTTGTGAGAAACCCAATCCAGCGCTCCCACTTTTGGGAAGGCTTAGGAAGTGTGCTGGGTCTGAGATCAAGCTGAAGTCAGGAGTTCTACGTCAACAGGATCTAAGGGCTACACTGGATGCGTTTCAGGCCCAGATATAACGCAGTGAAACAGTAGTCAGTCTCCTAAACGCTTATGTTTTTTTTTCAACAGAGGTGTTGAAATATTTCCAGTGATCTCTGGAGCAGTGAGCTGACATGCCTCCGCTATAGACTTTAGTGCTTGTAGTTGTGGGAAAGCATTATTTGATGATGATGGGTGCATCAGTCATAGGTATAGGCTTCAATGCAAATAATAGTAATTGTGTGGATATATATGTGGAGTTATTATAGATCTATCTGTCTGTCTGTCTATCTATCTGTATGTATCTTCCTATCTATGTATCTGTTTTTCTGACTATCTGTCTATCAATCGATCTTCATATTCGTCCATCCATCCATCCATCCATCCATCCATCCATCCATCCATCCATCCATCCATCCATCCATCCATCCATCCATCCATCCATCCATCCATCCATCCATCCATACATACATACATACATCCATACACCTATAGTTGTTCTGTCAATCTGTCTGTTTCTTTCTACATATCTGTGTGTCAACCGTCTTTCTATCTATGTGTCTGTCTGTTTGACCATCTTTATGTCTGTCTATTTGTTGATCTATCTGTTTGTTATTCTGTCAGTCTTTCCTTGCTTCTGTATATTTATCTTCCAGTCTTGTTTCATTTGTCTATCAGTCTATCTCTCAATTCATATGTCCTTTCCATGTGTCTGTCTGTGTCTGTCTGTCTATCTACATATCTAAAGAATATCTAAAAAAATTTCCTGTATATTCGCCTGTCTGTCTGTCTAATCAATAAGGTGTGCTCTGTCTGTTTATACATCTATTTGTCTACCATTGATCTACCTGTATGTCTTTCAGTGTAAAATATCGATCTATCATTTATTTGTCCAATCATCCATAGAATTTCCATCCATAAAGCAGACATAATGCAATAACCCAAACGAAGCACTTTAATAGGCACATTTCTCTCTCTTTCATTCTGAACGTCCAGGGCCAAGCACCAACCACGTTTGAAAACAAACAGTTTATCTTATATTTACTCTTACTTTTCGAAACTTTGTTCTTCCTATAGAAGAATAGCCCAATCAGCATCAACTTGCGTTCAATAGAGTATGCCCCAATGATAAAATGATTTTTGAAATAGTTCTCCTAATGACTTGAATTTTTGTTAACTAGCTAGCTAAATAGATTTAGATTAAACACATCCGTAACCAGAACACAAGATATTGTCAGGAATTCTGTTGATTGGTGTTCTCAGTTGTATATCCCTAATGGTTAATCCCTATGAAACTACAATGAAAATACAGCACAGTGTTTATCAGGCATAATACAAATCAATAATCTGAAATCCTTTTTATTTCGTTTCATTAGTTTGTTAGACTGTTTAAAAGAAAAAAAAGCTTAAGTGTTTTTTTAGGAATGTAGATTAGAACTTTCAGAACCGCTAGGAATTGAGGCAGTAATTCACACACCAGTTATAACTGTTTCCAAACAACGCATTTCAATCCAAAAAAACAATGAAATCTATTAACTTTGATGACCTGCTCTAAACAGCAGCATTATTCCGATGCTTGTCTGGTTTTGAGACATTCTGAATAAACACTGTCAAGATACAAAGCATTTACAATGGAGGTGAAAATACTTGTAATACCCCAAACAATGGGAATGTTTTGACAGACAGGCACAATGTTTAGTCACATGGAAAACTGTAAAAAAACAGGTTCACAAAGAACATATCAAACTCTATTGGCAGTTGCTTGTCTCCTAATCTGTGTTATAATGAATGGTGAGAAGAGGATACAGATAACATAGCTGAGATGGAGCCAGGCATGAAGAATGACATGGCATGGAAATCAATGCCAGGTTTAGGGTCTATGACAAACACGCATTTTCCGCCTTGATAACCAAAACAGTGGGAACTTCCTTTCAGAGCAGAGTTCACAAACTCCATGTTATCCCTGTGAGCTCAGCACTTACTTGTGGAATATTTGACCTGTACACATACACACACCATTATACACATACCACATTATATTTAAAGTGAAAGTTCACCCAGAAATGAAATTAATGCCATCATTAACACATTATTTCAAACCAAACAAAAGAAAATATCTTTAAGAAAATATATAAGCAAACAGCAGAGGCAATACATTAATCTAATATATTTTTGGAGTTCCAAATATGAATATAATTGAGTGACATTTCAAAAGTTAATTTAATCTAAAATGTGCAAAATATTTTTTTACATTTATATTATAACGAAAAAATAAGTATTTATTTTATTAAATACAAATTTGTAATATTTAAACTTTTTTGGATAATTATAATTAAAATCAGTGAGTTAATTAGAATTTTTTTTAGCTGGAAGTTAATATGTACCCATTGTTTGCATTGTTGTGCAAATGCCATTAAAAATTATTTCATGTGTCTAAATATCACTAAAATAAACAGTAACAAAATAAAATTATTAAAAAACATTCAGTGGAAAATGTAGTTAAATTAAACAGTCAATTTCTCTGAAATATAAATTCCGACAGTTAATTTCTCTTAAAGTTTATGTAATGAAAATAAGCATTTATTTAATACACCAATATTTTTTGGTGAATTCCAATATAATATTCACCTAATGTTTTAACTTAAAATAACACTAAATTTAACAAAATATATACTTAATTTCAAAGCTTTTAAATGTACATATTTTGTGTTAATTGTTTCATGTAAAACACGATATATATTGTGAACATCAAAGACCTAAAAGTCTCTAAAATTTACCTTTTGAGATATACATGTAATTCTTAAGCTCTTACTTTTGAATAAAAATACATTGCGCTTGAAGAACTGTGCTGGACAAACCGGTGGTGTTAAACAATCATATTCTCAACCAAATCAACATAAATTCAAACTGAGAAGCCGGAGCAGAACAGACTTGTGCCAAGACCTCCAGTGGGTTTCCATCTTCAATGCTGGAGGCAAGATGTTGCAACATGTGAGCTGTTTTTCAGAATTTGATTTCTCTGGTTGTGTCTTTATTAGCAGAAGACCCACGGTACAATGTCTTAAGCACTAAAAGACCTCTCTACCTGTTGGAACACGAAACTAAACTAAAAAAGCACATGCATCTACATTACAACATTATATAATTCTCTGCTGTGTTAAAAAACACGACGACCATGTGGCCTCACTACGACTTTGTCAAGTCTTTAGTCCCGCATGTCTTTGGTTTTGTTCTTGAGCGGTCTGACATTATTGCAGAGAACCACATAAAGGATCTCAATGTTTGAATGTGCAAACTAAACTGGGGTTTAAAAGAGACATACTTTCCTTTTAACTCCACTACTAGGGCTTTTGCTTCCCATCTTTATTATACCAAAATAGCTGCCAGCCTTACAATTGGATATGCTTCATTACATGGGATTTCAAAACAAGATCAGGTTAAAGACATTTCCAAGAAACAGGTCTAAGGACAAGGCATGCATGTAAACATGATTTGTGAATGACAGCAAAATGAAAACAAAACTGAACCATATTGCAGAATTGATTGCATGTGTTGCTTGTTAAACGTCGCTGATAGCAAGCAAAATGAACTTCCTGTCTTGGTTATTACGCAGGCAATACCTGCCTTCAAATGAATCCGCATTGTTCAATTTCTTCTAACAAAAATAAGCAAAGCAAATAACTGGGATCCATTTTAATTTAGATAATGGGTTCTGTAACCTGAGTCGAAAACCACGACCTCTGGCATAACATAGTCATTACAAAACTTTTAAATGCACATCCATGTTCAATACAAGGCTGTTTTAATTTCAGGGATTATTATAAGCAAAATTTGTAAGGGTCACAATACCAAGGCCAGTTCCCCTCTTTGTTGAGCGTAAAGAATAACAAAGCCTGAGCAGCTAAATGACGATTTATAGTCCACAGTGTTTCTCAAAATCACCCAGGGCTCCATAATACATAACTCTACAAAAACTTTCCCCTTGCTTTAATACTGGAATGTAAAAAATCTGATTTTATTAAGTGAGTCAAAGCAAGTTCACATCCACAGGGTCACTGTTATATGTTCCCAAATCCACCTATGGGCCATGTGACTATCTACCGTGAAACTACGGTTAATGCACCAGTCCTTCCTCACCAGGCTCCTCCTAGTCTACGTTTGGGGCGACTTTGGGGGTTAAGTGACGTGACGTTTGGCCAAGTAAGATGCATGGAACATAAAGTTTATTTTTTATTCTGACACTTATTCCCACACTCTCTTCTGGCATACAGATAGAATTCCAAAATAAGCAAACATTTCCCCTTCGGATATCTTTATGAAACAACACGTGTCCAAAACACACTCAAATAGAAAGAGAAATCAAACTTAAGCTGGGAACTTTGACTTATGTTGTCTCCATGAGAGCATAAAACCCCATAGACCATCCCGCAACCTCAAAAATGGACTTCTCAGCAAATGTTGAAATATTATTTTTTAACCTCCGACCTAGACATCAGACTAATGTATTGCAGATTGTGTCCACACACTACCGGTCAAAACATTTGGAACCCTTACACACTTATAAGTTTATATTTTTCCACATTTTAGAATAATACTAACTCATCAAAATTATGAAATAAAGTAACAGTCATGTTACTACCTAAACAGATAAAAAAATAAAATGAAACCATTTGAAGTGTGAGCACATTTTGACTAGAATTTGCATTTTACAAAGCAGCTTCTAAAGGTCTATAACCTTGATGTTTTTAAAAAAAAATTATCATGTATTCTGCACTTTTATTTGCTGTTCTTTCAACAATATTACGTCAAAGTTTTCCATTTCAAAATACTTTTATTGAGTGAAATACATGCTTTGAATGAGTTATATGTTTGCCAAATGATATATTTGTGTCTACTTAACTCAGACCTAGACGTTTCACCTTACATCTCTAGATCAACTATTTTTTTTTTTGTGTTACAAATGTTTTTATTCTGGTAGTGTAATATCAATAGAACTCAATATTTGGCTACCAGCGTTCTTTAAAAAAATATATTTTGTGTATTGCAAAAATAAAGAGAGGCAAACATGTTTGAAGAAACACACGGTTGAATAAAGACTGACAGAAACCTCTATTAGGGTGAACAATTTCTTTAAGATTGATAAAAGTGCAGCAAAAATAGAGCCAAAAAACTGTTACGATATCAAAGTCCAACAAGAAAAATAAAATGAAATCACTTACAAGCTAAAATCTTTAAACTTTGTTTATAAAACAAATCTGTAAAACTTGCCAACTTTTAAAAAATATATCAAGAAAATGATTCAACAAAGTTGAGTCATACATGATCAGTCCACCATCTTGATTCAACAGGGAAACATTAACCAAAAGCATACTGAATTGCACATTTGAGCATCCAAATGCAATGACGTCCATAAAATATTCAACCAACTTGACTGTTTTATGGTCAGCATGTCAATGTGCTTACAATAATCGAGTACGACATGAGTAAATCAGTTTTCATGGACTCTCACAGATGGACACCTGCAGAGGAAGTGATGAATGCCTTTCAAAAGGGTCCTGTGTACTAGCGAGTGTGCATCTGTGTTTATTTTTGTTTGAGAGTCTGACCCCTCAGCGATTCAACGATGACAGAATTCTCTCTGAAGGCTCATGCTGAGACAGCACACCTTCAGCGTTCCTCCTTCTTCTTGGCATTACCATCGTCTTTAATGACAAACTGAAAAATGAAGCCGGTCTTTGGGGATCTGCTTGATGATCACCCTGAGATGAACACTAACATACACACTAGACTTCCAACTCTGGCTTGGATCCAAGCCCTTATGTTACCTTTGGACGAAGGATCACAGTACCGAGGGACCCACTTCATTGAGTGTGTTAAGTTCTGGCTTTTGTTAGTGGGGAGGCCTGTCTGCCAAAAACTTCGCTATGATACACGATGAATCACCTCAGGAGGAAAGATTTTACAAGCCAAAGTGAAGATCTCCAATAAAGCCTTGTTCAGATTGAGTGTACGTGCCTTAGAAATGATTGAAGCCTGTGTTTAATGGCTAATTACATTTCTGTTGTAAACTTTGAAAGTTGTAAAACTTTCTCAGGTCTTGTTTATCCAGACATGATGTGAGTGAATCTTAAGTGTTACAGGACGTCATTTACAGGGCACTTTAAAGAATGGTCTAGGCTTTCATATCGTACTTTCAAATGTTTTTTTTGTGTGAAAAAAAATCTGACTCCAAACAGCATAAATATAAGTTTGATTAAATATTCACAAACACATTAATATGCAAATTAGTCCCAACTCTTAACCACTGTCGGCTGTGATTCATCCCAAAACTATACATCATCCTTTCACTTCTTTAGCACAAATTGCTTTCTGGACATTGCGAAACAAAGTAAGACTTCAGAAAGGGACAAGCGACATTTTTCGCGATGCGTTTTGCTATTTATAATTATTGTTCTTTATAATTACAAGTAAAACATCACTCCTAAGTTGATGCAACAAGTCAAGCGGTTAAACCTGTACATTACCGGTCAATAATTTTGAGACACTTAAGTGTAATATTTCTCATTATTTAAAAAAGTTTGATCCGAAGGAGTATGGCTAATTGTCTGAAATTAGTTTAGTAGACAAATATTTAATTTTGCAAACACTTATTCTTTTTTATTGGATGTAAATGTTTTTAAAATAATGACTTTGACCGATTTTAGAGGAAAAACACAAATAAGGGCACAGAACAGACAGAGACTCCTATAAAAGTATTTAAAGGAATTTCAGGGTGAGACTTTAAGAAGCTGCTTGAGAAGATGACAAGAAAACATTTTTACAAATTCTTGAAATTACAGATGATCAAATATACAATGTTTTATTTTATTTTTAAATGTTTGTTCTGTTTTAAAATGATTTCCACAATCCATTTTATTCTTCCAGAATTTTTAAAAGTTTTAACATTATATTTCTAAAAAATAAAACATGACAAATGTAAATGTAGTGTGGGCTTTTATCCTAATTTACAAAAATGTCAAAACATTTTCTTTATTTCAGATTGGACAAACACAAATTATACAATTGAGCCAAACAGTTGTGAGAGAAAGAATTTTCGATGATGTAGTGGCTCAAGTCCATTACAGTCTAACATGAGGTGTGACTATTCAAGCCAGTGCTGAATAAATGACTTCATGTATAACAAATCCTGTTTTACGTTCCACAGCTGCACAATGTCGTATACTGAACTCAGAGCCAGATTTAGCACATTCACTACCCACAAAAAATGGATCAGATTGTTTAAAAATGTGGTTTGCATTCAATGAAGAACAAATGTCTTTGATCAAACGTCTCTTAGACAGAAGTGCCCCAGGTATCGGCCTCCGTGATGTTCTCTGGATACAGTAAATCAGTGATTCCTTTAATCATCAGCTCTCATTTAAAGAAAGACATCATGGCATTTACACAGACGACATTATTGTTCTGTTAGCCATGGGAACAGAACCAACAGAGGTGAACTGTTACTGTAAATTGTGTAATTACAGTAAGATGCTCAAGTCTCTACACCGTTCACTTTATCTCTCCTATCTCACTTTATTCTGGCTCTGTGATGATTTATTGTTCTATGTTGTATTTCACATTTTTAACTGGATTAACAACTGATGGCGATGGAAACCTCAGAATGGGCTGCTGTTCCATTCCTGCTGTCAGTATCACACATCCAGGAAGCTTGGCCTGTAAATCTCCCCATGACTTATCTGAGACCACCTGAGTCATGCTGCACAAAAACAGCCAGCTTTCCTGCTGAAAAGACCAACCTCACGTTGGTCTTTTCAGCAGGAAAGCTGGCTGTTTTGAGACATTGCGGGTCAGGAGGTTCATGTACTTTGTTGACTTTTTCAACTTTTCTTCTAGATGTTGTCTTGTCTCAGACCTCCAGATGACTTAAAATGAATCTCATTTTTTATATTCTGGCAGCAGGGTTGGCAGATACAAAATATGTTAAAACTTAAAGTTTTTTAATAAAAATTATGAAATCAAAATATTTCAACATTATTCCTGTAAAATTCTGTAAAACGACAGTTTTATGAATAGCATTTTATTCTGTTTTATTCATGTTCGATTATTAAGAGTAAATGAATTTCACAGCAACATCTGTAATTGAATCATCCATTAATATTTCATTTCATGTTAATTCATCAGATTCTATTCTAAAAATTTGTTTTTTTATTAAGGGATTAAAATTGAAAGAATGAAAACTTTGTTATGAATAACCCAACCTCAAGTTGTTACCAACATTGTAGAAAAATATTATTAAAGTTTTATTAAACACAAAGAAAGATATTTCGAGGAATGTTGATTACCAAATAACACTAAAACAATAAACATGGCTAAGTAAATATCACAATAATGTTTTTTTGCTTGACAAACAAACAACAATTGTTACATATTGTGATGAATAGGCCAGCACCTGGTTAAGGCTGGTGCCACAATAAAAAAAAACTGGACATTTGTAAGGCTCTAGCAAAGTGATGTCTGACATTCATCTCAGTCAGAACATCCTATTTCTTTCTCTCGTTCTCTCACTTTTAGTATGCTTTATAAATTTGTTCCCCCGCGGGAAGTAAAGTCACTATTTCCATTGTGTAATCCCTACATTTCTCCTTAAAACTGCATTTTCTTTTTAGAGAAACAGATAGAGGAAAAGCAAAACTGGGTGTGTGCTATAGATGACACAATTCACACATTATTCAACCACTAGGACTGACCTGTGAACTGTAACTGTGTGGGTACACAAGGAGCGCCGGAACATGAGGACAGGAAGCAGAGGGAGAGTGGGATGAGAGCAGAGAGAAAGAAGATGCATTGTGCACTCGAACAAAAGTAGCTTTCTTTTAAAATCTCAATTTAAAGTTGTTTCACTTGACCCTTTCGGAAATGAGGCTATTTCAGGCTACATCCTGCAAAACACTCTGTAACAAACCTCAGAAGACACTATGCATGGGTAATGATTCTGAAACCCGGTTCATTTCCAGAAAACAGGAACTCATCACATGGCCTGAGCTTACAGAAATTATTACACTTTGGTTAGTGTGTATGTTATAGTTATGAATGAAATTTGCCATATAGAAGGAAAGTACTCGATATTATTTATGACATTATGATTTTTACTAAAATGGTTTGGAAAATGAATGGTACCCTAGACGTACACCCCAATGCAAGTATGCTTTGTTTTATGGACCGGCCGACGTTTACTTAAAGTATGTTCTGGCCTTTACATTACACTCTTAGGGTGGGTTGCACCAACAATTATTGAATTAAAAAGAGTTTAGAGCTTATCTTTTTTTTGATTATCTTAGTTTTATTTTGGTTCAAGTTTTGTTGCACCACTTCATTTTAAACAGAGATTTAAAATCATGGCCTGTATTTAAAACATCACCTGTAATTCATTTTGTCCGCCACGATGGATTTGCCATTTTGGATGTATGTTTTGTTCAATAAGCAATGATTCTGACCACAGGGGGTCTTGAAATGTCACTCAAATGGCTTTGTGGCTCGCATTTTCTAGGAAAATGATGTGGTATTTTCACTCTTTAAATATATGGGTTTCATTGTAATATGATATTGTGGAATTTAGGAAAATTAATGAAGAGTCACCCTGTGGTTTTCCTTTTTGTCTATGGGGGTGGTTATTATATAATGTACTGTGCACATTGTGCGCAAAAGCTTAACAATAACTTAAAAAAAAGAGATACATACAAAAAACAAACAATTCATGAAATTTACCGGAGAATGTTTCCTGAGAAATGACCACAAACCTCCAAAGAAGTGAGTTTCACAACTAGGAATTATATCGCAGGATCTAAGCAAAACAACGAAATATTCCACCCTGGCCTGTTTAAACCACATACCAAGCTACAGTGAAACAACATGTTATGAGTGTAAGATTAGAAAATTTGAAATAATCATTAGAAAAAATGATTTTTTTCAGAAGCTGAGTTTGTATGCAGAATTTCAGAGTAATGACACAGTTTCAGAATGTGTTTGAAACAATCTGACATGCTTCTCAGTTTGAATCATCTACTATAGGGAGCATTATTCATAATTATATGACTCTGTGTGTCATTGCCCCTGTGTTAATCCCAGCTGAAAAAGGCATATGCTGGTTATGTTGTGTTTTGAAGCATGGTAGCTGGTTTAAGATTGTTTTGTGCTAGTCCTAACCTGACTCGATGTTATGAGATGATCTTTGGCAGAAGCTTGTTGCAAAGGACAAGCACATGACCAGCTTAAGCAAAATCTTGATGATCACATGCCCAACATGCACCAGTTCAAAACTAGCATAAACCAACATAGTCCGAAAATGACCCTCTTAAACCTGCTCCAAACTCACTTAAACCAAATAAAATCAGTACATGACCATCTTTAACCAACCTATGACCACTTTCAACAAATCACGATAGGCATATGACCAGCAAAAAACAGTTCATAACTATACTTAACCAACTACGACCAGCACATAACAAGTTTATGACATTCCTAAACCAAATCATGTTATGCACATGACCATCTTAAACCAGCTCATCACAAGCTTATACCAACTATGAAAGAAACATGACCAGCCTAAACCAGTTAGAAAGTAGCTTATACCAACTAAGACCAGCACATGACCAGCCTAAACCAGCTAGGAACTAGCTTATACTAACTAAGACCAGCACATTACCAGCTCAAAATCCCGAGCAGCATATAACCAGCTTAAACCAGCTCTTGACCATCTTAAACTAAATCATTATCAACACATGACCAAGGGGTAAAAAGTTGGCTAACAAACACATAACCTCACTAAAACCCCAAAACTACGACGCCAAAGGCTAATTTGCATAGACCAAGGCTGATGACTGTCACTCGCTTAAATTACAGTACCATTTTTTTCTGTGACACTGTTGTGCCACCGCAGATTCTAAGTTGAGGGTCTGTGGTCATTACACAATATTCTTTAGTTTTGCCAAGAGCACAGAAACTGTTGAAATCTTGTGAATGATAGGAAATTATTGGTGGTGGTTTTACATTTAGACAGTTCTAATCCACATATACAACATATGCACAAGAACATACTGCATCAGTTTAATTACTGAAAAAGTATATGTCCAATCTCTGATCCTTTGAAACAAAACTTTGCACATGAGAACTGCTGGCCCTTTAATCCAGTATGCAGTTATTGCATCTGAACAGACCTTAATGATTTTACAGACAGCAAATGGATTACCCAGACTGATCAATTATTCCCTTTCCCCCCTGCATAGCTTCTGTATGGCCTATCTAATGTCAAGTGTCATGACCCAGTCACTATGCCAACTGTCAGATTTACAGCAGTACACCAGTTTCCTGTTGGAGGCGTGTGCCAACCAAATTAAAATAACCCCTGCTAGGAGCGATGGTTTAGTCTTACAGGGAACTCTAACTGTTGGATGGACAAAAAAGGGCCAAGGTAGAACAACAGTAGAAAGTATTATGTTTGCACAGGCCTCAGTTAGCCCAGTTAGGCCCAAGTGCTGGTTTAGAAACCAATTGTTTGAATTCTCTCCTGTTTCTCCTAAAGCAACACTGTGGACCTAATAATGTCTCTAAAATTAGTTTGATGATGGAAAACTCTTGACCAGACAACGTTTGGAGCAATTGACACCCCAGCTGCCTACTAGTGGCTAGGTCTTGTGTTTGAGTAAGTACAATATACGTAGCCCTGCCCATCCCTGTTGTGGAAGATCCAAACGTTCATACGTTGCCAGGTCGTCGAACATGGTTTGCATAGAACGTTGCTGCATTCGCTGGTTCCAAAGTTCCAATGTTTTCTAAAGTTAGTTCAAAAGTCTCATTCTGTGGATGTCAAAATGCTTGATCACTTTTGAGTCAATTGAAGACGCAGTCTGGAGGATTGGTCAATGAATAGATTTTTTTAAAACAATGAAATGGGAGCAAGGCTTAAGGACTTTTTGAAGGGGTTTGGAATGTTGGCATTTGTTCGACTTTTCTAAGAGGCAAGAGTAAGAGTTTTTGCATCATGGACATTGAAGAGAGTATAAAGTCTCCAAGATCTACATTGTGAACCAAGTGAGCAACCAACGAGTTTAGAAACGTTTAAAACTGTCTAGCCATGCCTCTGCAACCATTTACAGCATCATATTTGTGCATCAAGTTTTTCACACATCTCTGCATTCTGATTTCAGTTAGTCTGTTCATTGACTTTTGTAGAATTGGCCTATCTATCTTTTTAATCCAACAAGTATTTTCTTTTTCCGTTGTATTTTAAATTGTTGGCTTGGTTTTTTAATAACCCACAGACAACCAGCAGGTCTTCCTGTTCCAGAGAACTTCTGTATGCCCTAAGAACATCAACATCTCATATCCTCTGGTCTAGCTTTCACTTTCAAATCTACTCAAACACAAATCCCATACTATTGTTTTTAGAGTCGCCATTATTATGTTCTGTTACTTAACTTAATATTTCGAAGAAAGTTGGCAACTGAACAGCAGTGGCACCCATTCTCTTGGATTGTATGGACACAAAAGGTGACTTGTTGCTGTTACCAACATTCTTACCACAAAAATGTTATGTAGCATGGATTTAAGAATCACCTTATTTATGCCCCTTTGTGTACTTTGGGAATTATGTTATAGTAAAAATGAAAACGAAATATGGTATTTTTGAGGATTTTCAGTGCTTTTGACTTGATTTTTAAGAAATGTTTTCTTCTTAATTTTGTCAAGCAGTTTCTCAAGGTCCAACCTGAGATGCTTTTTAAAGAATTTTAAAGGAGTCCCTTACTATTCTGCGCTTTTATGAGCAATTCTGTCTTTGTTATTCAGTTAACTAATCCAATTCAAAATCATTTATCATTAAATTATATGAACTTTTTGTCATGAATAAAATCTGGTTTGCTTAATTAAATTTTTGTCCTTTTTTCTAGACTTTCAGTCATACATCTTAAAATCAAAAGTTTTTAAAATAATTAGAAATTATTAACTGTACCAAAACTTTTGACCAGTAGTGCATTTGCTAAAATATGGATATTATTAAAAAGCAAATGATGAAAAGATTTAACTTTGTTTCATCATGCAATGACATTCATATATTTTGTTTCTCAAGCACCTGCATATATTTTTTGGGCCATGTTCGTCATGTTCTTGTATAAATATGTAAGTGACAGACACTTGCCTGTATTTTCTCTCTTAAAAAAGAAAATGACGTTTTGCTTCCTGTGCATTAAGGAAATGGAAATAAGATGAGAGCTTATGTATACCATCAACATACATGACCCTCGCAGACATTTCCATCAGAACAGGAAGAGCTGTCAGACAGCGGGATGAAATTACGGTTACCATGGAGACAAATGTATTTGTTCTGCAGCGACTATTTAGTGGTTGGAATACATTCATTTTTTGATGATCCTAAATTGTAGGCATCTGTTAGTACTGTGAGTGTGTCATAGTTCTGGACGTGTGAACCTACAGTATGAACATGTAATTTATTACAGGTGTGAAGTTTTTGAGGAGTAGTTCTAAAGAAAAACACATCAATGTTCTCCATCAGTTCAAACGCTTTCATTCATCAGCGTGTAGGCTTTTAATTTCTTACAGGTGGATCATTTCAATACCTTGTTCTCTAAAACAATTCCACATGGCGACTCCACAAGACGACTCCATCTCATTCTAAAATATCATTAACAGACGCACTAAGCTGTCGATCCTAGCTTCAAAACATTTATGTGGGTCTCAACTGTCTACAAAGGGATTATTTATAGCATGATTCATGATTTCTCAAAGGACTTAAAGGTAAACTGAAGAAATATGGTTGATGTGGTAAAACAACATAACACTTAACAACTCTTTTGGGAATTATTAAGATTTACATGAATTAAAATTTAGAAAACAGAAGCATTATATCCAACAAATGGCCATTTGACAAAAATACATGGCGTTATGGAAGTGATAATCCGGAAAATAGCCCTAACTTTACTATGAAAAATTATGTAATAAAAGTAAAAATAATTCTATAAACACTTAAAGAGAGACCTTACATGGGTATCTAAAACACCAAATGTTGACATATGTGCTATGAGCACAGTAAAAACCATTGGTAAAAACTTTTTTATTTTCATGGTAAGGTTGACATTTTCATGGAATTGGCCATTTCCTTTTTGGAAAAGTTAAAGTACCTGTTATCGATCTGTGAAGTTACAAATCACAAAGTTCACGATGAAGCAAGATAGCGTCTTTAACAGAAGTCGAAGACAACGACAGTGACTAAATTGAAAGCCAGGGTTCAATAAACATAATACAGGTAAATGTATTGTTTGGACAAAAAATTATTTTAGTTGAAAATATTGCAGTTTTGGTGAGTTGCCGTTTAGAGCCCCTGTCTTTAATTTCAATGCATATTCAAAAAATCTCAATTACTAACTTTCTTACAAATATCTTTCTTCGTGTTTAGCCAAACAAAGAAATTTGATGTGGTTTGGATCAAATTGAGTGTATTTTATGATAGGAAATTCAACCCATTTTATGCATGAGTACTAAAAGCAACAACGCAATGTGGAATTGACACAAACTCTGTGACATATGGTGTGTCAAAAGGGTAAATAAATTTCTAATTCAAAGTTTTTTGACATGTTTTTTCTATCAGAAATACAGACAACAACAAGACAAAGACTACCGGAATATAAATATTCCTATCCTGGTTTTCCTAGAAAAAATAAATATCACCTGCTTTCCTCCAATCGAAGGTTGGCCCGACAAGTGACTCATCTAGACTGACCACAGGACCCTGAGATGCATAAGGTCATCTGGGAAAGATTGTGGAGTAAACTGAGCTCTGTTAAATCTAACTAGACTTTCTTGTTAATTTTAAACAAAAATAAAACTGCAATGCTGCAGTTATATTGTTTGTGGGTGAAATAAATATGACTGTAAAACACAAGAACGATGCGATGTTTATACTCTGACATCATGCCACAGTGTTTATTTCATTATAATAATAAACTCATCAAAATTATGAATCAAAACAAAGAAAATGGGGAGTTAAGTTATTATAAAAACAATAAAAACATTACTGACCCTGAAAAGATTTTTAAAGAAATCTAAAGGGTTCCTGTCTAGTCTACAGTCTTATTAGCTGTTTGTTTTATCAAAAAACATGTATATTTGCTAGGTTATATTTAGTTTGTATTTTATATCTCATACATACACCTTCAGATTAAAGGTTTTTCTTAATTAAAAAAATAACCTTTAACCAGTTGTTTAGGTTCAATATTAAGACATGTTCAGTGTTTGAAAATATGAATTAAATTAAAGTAACTTTTATTTCTACTATATACTTTCATATTGGAAAGTCAGTCATTATGTCAATAAATGATAATACATTTAAACATGCGTTCCTATGGGCAGAGACATTTTGTGCTTTCCTTTATTTCCCATGTCCAAGTAGCAAGTTACAATTTTTTCACCAACAAATCCTACACATTAAGTAACAATTTATAAAATGTATTACAGCTGTTAACACTTTCATTTAGACAAAACTTATATTTTAATAGCTAAGGTGCTGCAGAGTCTTGAGGGCTTTAGTAAGACTTTCAGATTCCAATGTAGTTACAAGGTTTGATCAGAAACTGCTTTAATGCCAGACCAGAGAATAACAAAAGGGCCTGGTCTACTTCCTCCAGTAGATAATGTCCCTTGTTGATAAAAAAAAATGCTCTCTAGCTGCGTTTGATTCGATCATATCTAGCAGTCTTGAACAAAATGTTCCATAATGAAACTGCACTTTGTTAACACTATTGTAAACTTGGGTTTTATGAATTGGAAATGTAATTGCTGGTTAATTTAAATGACACATTCACAAAGAGGAATAGTTATGTAGAAAAATATCCTTACACACTGCTATGGTAGTAAAACTTTCCATAAATCCCAAATTATTTCCCCAAATTTATTATATTCATTCCCAGCCTGTCGGACAGCAGCAGAAAGCAAGGAAGTTATGGCACACAGTTTTATTTTCATTGGGTGTGAGGTCTTTGCAAAACAATGGCTATGATATGTCAATAGTGAAGTCTGAAACATTAGTTATGTGTTTCACTCGGGTTGCTATAATGTGTTCCAAATAATGTCCTGTCAGGGATGATGGATATCTTTGGACTGGCATTATAATTTTATCAAATTACCAGAAAACCAGCTGCGTATTGTGAAACTAGGCTCATTTAAGATAAAGCATGTCATAATCAAGTGAGAAAAATAAATTAAACAGACATTCAAATGTGAAATTTCTTTGCATTGTTTAGATTTAAAGGTCCAAAATATGAGCTGGATAGGATATTTGTATACTGTCTCCATTAATAACCCTTGCATAAGGAAGTTTTGTAAATGCTGCATGCTTTAGTGCAATTCACATATGTGGATTTACTATGTACATGCATTACGATACTATGTGCTTGACATGTTTTGAAATAGATTTTAAGACATTTTCATACAGAATAGACCAGAAATGATTTGTTCTTCATCTTCACCTTTATAGCCACAGTAACCCTTATCCTCCATTAACTCACGCAACACCCCACTCCTCACCCCCGACCAAATCCTGCAACTACAGGAAACCCCTTATACACTATCATTCATCAACCAGAACCTCAGACAGAAATTTTCACAACCCAAAATGCTGCAATCCCGCTGTCTGAGTCTGAGTCCCAACACTATTTGTACAGGCCAGTACAAGACATAAAAGATTGCTTTATAAATTGTTAAAGAGGAAGAAACGTTTAGAGCTAGGTTCGGGTTTATGTCAGGATAGGAGTTATTACGGTGAAACCATGAATGTGGTCCCTGGGAGTTTTTAGGCCATTTTAAGAAAAGATTAGGTTCTCTTTTTTTTATTTAATGTTGGTAAAACGTTTGATGAAAGTGTCTGAAAATAGATAGCACCTAGTTGACATTTCTTTATTGGTACATGGTTATACAGTCCTTGCATTTTCACTGTGACTCAAAGGTATGACAAACCAGCAAAAGTTCTGACTAATAGCTTGGCACACCAAAGAACAAGAAATGTCAATGGACCAGCTTGACATTACAAGATAAACAGAACAAACCATGCTTTGGTTAGTTTGTTGGAAATATGGAAAAATGTAGCAGAAAGCAAAATTCCCACACAAAATTTCCCAACTCTAGAAACAAACATATAATTTTACAGGACTGGGAACCAATGGTCTCGTGTTTTTGTGTTATTATACAATGTTTTCCTTTGAAATGTTTTTTCTAATTCCGTAGACGTTAAAACTGTGCCATGACAGAATAGTTTCGGCAGCCTAAGACGCAAAGCGATTCAACATTCTAACATCATTCCAAAACTGTACAACTTTCTTCCATAAAATGCAACTTCTTTTTTATGAATGGTGGTCACCAAAAAACGTTTGCTCCCAGTGATGTCCATTATGTAGACACAAAACCACAGGCACATATCTCAACATATCTTATTTTGTGTTCTATAGAAGAAATAGTAATCTCATGCAGATATGTGTGATCTATCCCCTAAAATGTAAAAAATAGAATTTAGTAGTATTGACTCCATGTTTCTGTCATTTTGAAATGAAAGGGTTTGTTTTAAACCATGTTCCAGACAAGTTATATTTTTTTGTCACTTGATTTAATGGGGAACAATAGAATTTATACACATCACCGAATCTTTGTATATTTTAACTGTATGCTGGATTAAATAATAGTAATAATATAAAAATTATATAAATTTAAAGATGCTTGGAGATAGAAATGTTTGGAAGAATGTAAAGAACCAATATTTCTGTGGTACCACTAAAAACTAGAAAATATAGTGTATGTTTGATTCTGTTTAACAAAAACGATATTATGAAGACATTATGAAGAATTTTTGCAACCCATACCAGGTGCTGATGTTTTTGTCATTGTGAGTCGACTTTATCTGATCTTTAAGCTCTCTGAACACTGTTAACCTTTTCAGATAAAGTAACACTAGAGGTATTGCTTTTGCAATATTTTTACATTTTGTAAAATTTTATGGTGATTTTGTAATTAGTGTAATGTAATTAAATAATTAGAAATAAGCATCATCATGTACGACCATACGTATTGATGTCATCATTTGAATCGATTTCTAGGATGGGTGAACTTTAGTTGTACGGATTAAGTAAAAAAATTGATTCTGGGTCGAGTCCAAACTGCGGCTAATCAATCCGAAAATTTATCCTTGCATTTTTATACCTATGGTACTCAATATTGGGAACATTCTTCCAAATATCTCTCATTGTGTTCAGCAGAAAAAAGAAATGTACAAATGTAAACTTTAAGCATTCCTTAATCTAACCCCATACTATAATTGTTTGACTTGAACTGCATTAAAATGCAAGAGCATAATGACAATAAGTAATAAACCCACAGCCATTTTTTAAACATTCTTTCATTTGCGTTTAATTGAAAAAACAAATAAATGCTTTACTTTGGTGTTGCAAATATGAATGGACAAAGGTAATTGCGTCCTCAGAAGACCTTATGCTTCTCATTGTGCAGTGATTTATAGGTTTTTATTTATCTCTCTCTATCTTTGGAAGGGTCATGGGCAATGGAATTTGATGCTTTAGATGTTCTTCAGTATAAGAGGTATGGTATGCTGAGCCTGGCCAATATTCCGTCACCTCCCCTCGTATCTGTGCAGCTTTAACACTCATTGCCCTACACCCCCTGGCACACATCAGCAGATTTACAGTAAGGACCCTGAGACAGAAAAGCCAATGGTAGAGGATACCAGAGCAATCCACATGTGGGACATGTATCAGTTAGAGGGCAAAGAGGAATAATATTAGTTTGCACCTGTCTTCTCTCAGAGAGAGAAAGAGAGAAGAGCCATCTATCATATTAGAGCCACTGAGTCTAGTGAACTGGCAGAGAGGAGACAGATGAGACAGTTAGGGTGGGCCGATTCCTCCAGAATAATGTGTGGACATGTGTGTGAACATTAAGTTTCAGAGGGTCATGTGAAACAGATCGTGTTTATACCTGGTTGACATGTAGAAAGCGGGCGTATTGCATTATGAAATATGATCGAACTGCCATGTTTACCAGTTTACTGATGAAGTTAGGATTACACTGGAACTGTGGGAGACCAATTTACCAGCATAACACAATGAAAATATACAGAATATGTGACAAGGATGTTAGTAAGAATTTTACGATTCTGTTTTCACAGCTACATATTTTTAGGATTGTCCAATGATTTGCCAATAAATGAGCATATCTTATGTTCGCAGGAAAACTGCAAAACCATTGGGGGGAAAATTATGTTCATCGAGATATTTTAAATAATATTGTATAACTATAACACTCTATCACTATTTGACACAAACAATATTTTTCACTACATAATTATGAAAATGGGTTTGGGTCCTTGCAAAAAAATAAACATGTGTATGTTTATGTTCAAAAAGTCGGAACATAAATTTCAGATAAAAAAAGGTTTTAATATTAGACCTGATCTTTATCACTCAATATTAAATATATCAAAATTTTATTCTCACATATAGTTCCATACATTGCAGATAATTTCATGTAAAAGAAAAATCACAAAATGTTACTTTCGTTGAGCTTTCAGAGGTAGGATCACACATAAATACCTAAGAAATGAAGATCTATTTCCAGCAAGAAAATGTCCATATAGAGTCTGGGGTCTTTAAAATAATATTTAATCCTTACAAAAATATTGAATTTGAAGATGTTTTGATTACATACGGGTTTTTAGGTCATCCTGGGTCACCATGGACTCCAGCAGTAGGCCAAAAAATAAGTTGTAAGTCAGTGATGACCCAAATCGCCATAGTTACAATTTCTCATCGAACAGCTTCAATTGTACCCAGCACAAAAAAGAAATGTATACCGGTTTGTAAAAACTGGAGGATAAGCAAATGATGACAATTTTTTTATTTTTGGATCATCTATAACTTTAATAGAGAACAGAACCGATACAGGTGTTAGAATTCTAGAGTAACTTAGAAGAATAATTGTGTCACTAATTTCAAAAGTCTGGAATGATTTACTCTCATAAGAGCCGCCGCACATATCAATTTTCTGAAGCCAAACAAAAGTCTTAATTTCCTCCTGATCTGGCGAACCCGAAATCTAAGCACTGGACCAAATTTAAAACAATACTCGACAGGGTTCATCTTAGTCCACCGCTCACAGGGGACAGATGCCATGTTTGTTGACTCATTTACTCAATGGAAAAAGCGATAAATCCCACTAACAAGAAAAGACCTCCTCGTTGGTCATCCAATTTCTCGGCACCCCTGGAGTCTGTGAGGGCCAGAACAGCCCGCAGGCATATGTTGTGGTCCAGGAACTTATACTTTGAATTATGGGAAAGCTGTGTGGCAGAGATTCTTTGAGCTTTTTTTCCTGGAACAGAACAAATCTGTACAGTAGATGTTATATGTTCTTTGTGGAACCCTACACCCCTACCATTCATCTTTAAATTTGTGTTGTAATGCTGTTGCATATTGACTGATGGCATATGATAAAACAGAGTGCTTTCATTCCGCAGCAACAATTTGCTGATTCCAGAACTATTTTAATAGTTTTTTTCTGTTTGCTAATTTTTAAACCAGAAAAAGAAATCCGACCAGTGATGCAAGGATGTTGACCAGCTCATGTAAATGAGCTGTTTTTAAACTGTCTTATACAACTGTTACAAAACATAAATAGAAAGGTATATATATATATATATATATATATGATTGTATCTCTTTTCAACTGCCATGGCTACATAACATGGTAGTTACGTCATTCAGTTTTTAAGACGCTGCACTATCGGATGGTTTTCGTCACTTCAGAGGTCCTAAGACGGGCTCAAATTCAACCAGATGAATGACAGTTAAACATAACTTCTGTTATTGGCTTGTGCAAAGGCAGCTAGTGTTATTTACAAAATTTGTAATGTATAGGCCTAGCTGTTCATCTTTTGTATGTACTGTGCAGAATGTGTTTTTTCTATTCTATATTTGTACATAGAATGTACACAAAGTGAAGTCCAACCAGAACAAGGGTACAAAGCACAAGTGAAACCTTTATTAGTGATATATAACCATGATTTTACAAATAAAACTAACACATTTGTTCCATGCTTTCAACAAAAGTCCACGCAAGAACCATAAAGAATTTACCATCAAGGCAATTTTGATCTTTCGACTACAAACATTGTTATAGATTATAGGGTCAGTAATATGCTCACCAAGGTTGTCACGAAACTGGCAACTCTTTTAAGTTTAATTTTAGTAAAGTAAAATTACATACTGTTTGTTATATGCAACTTTCTATAACTTGTACAAAGTTTCGTAGCAAATATTGGAAATATCGTAAAAGACTTCCAGCACTTAAGGTTGCAGTAAAATACCTAGAAATTTGGGAACAGTGTTGACATATAAACTTACATTTCTCATATTTTTACATCAAATTAGCTAATTCATCTTCCCACACTCAAAAAATCTATTTAACAAAGTTTTGTGCTAAAGCACTGGCAAAAAGATAACAGTATATTTTACTTTATTTTATAGACATTTAATTTTAAATGCTATTAAGTACAGGTAAAACAACTGTAAAAATCCTTCATATTAATACCCTATTTTAACACATTTGAATGTGTGAATATGTACTTCAAAGTTTGTTTATTTACAATGATAGAAATTTACAAACCCAAACCATACAAACAAGTTTTTTCCTGTGGAGTTTAAGGCTCATCAAATTCAGCCAAGGCTATAAGAAGACTTTAAACATCTCACAAAAACCACCACAGTATCTCCCAGTTTCTAATCCCAACATGAAAGCAATTTGTTTGCTATCATCTGAGCATTATTACACTGCATATTATTATCTTCTTTATTATTCAAAAACACCAAGTAGAGCTTTTGTTTTGGGAACCTTTATTGGGGCGTGCACCTCTTGACTTGAAACATATGCGATTTCTAAACGGGAACCATGTGTTGGTGACCGGACTGGCTGTATTCATCTAAAATGAGAAACAGGGGTGTCATGAAACTCGCTGGCATCTTGGTGCCTTCAGGCAGGACCGTGTTTTTAAAAGCATCTAAATTTCCTTTTATTATGTAGGGAGAGGAGAGTGAGACCCTTTAAGGGACTGCTTAAATAATGTAAAAAATGCGTAAAATAATTTTATTTTCAGCAACGTCCACATTTAAAGATTAAAAACATGCTGCAGACATTTCTATAATAAAATATTCTAAAATACATTAAACATGCAGGTTCTGGTGGTGGTGAAATACTGTTTGAGTTTATAATCTGTTTTCAACTTTTGCCCATTCTAATTGCTTGTTTAAACAAAGAATCTTGCATGTTGTAACACCACTGTCAGTCATTTATTGTTTTTTCTTTTTTAACTCAAGTTAATTTCCACCCATGCCATCTTGCTCATCAATGCATGTTTACTCTACTAGTTTTTACATCAAACAAACACCATGGGCAACATCCTGCCCACCTTGTTTTTGTCCTTGAATTACTTTTCTCTCATATAAACACTGCATTCTTAAAATGTTTTTCGTACACTGTAAGACAGAGTTCACACAAAGCCCACAGTTGAACACATCTTTGAGGCATGTGGTGCACTGTCTACCCACAAAACCATTGTCTACCCATCAAATTTATCCAAAAGAGAGTCTAGTCAGATAGGATGTCAAATGGAAATTTTGATAACAGTGTAAGACAGTATAAAGCTACATCCATTATGACACCATATGCCATCATGGCCATTACATGAACCTTCTGGGTTACTTAATGAAGAATGAAAATTCAGCACAAAATTAACAAACATGCCAGCACTCTTTTGTAGAACGGGTGAACAGAGTCGGTGTGTCAAGAGAAAATTCTTTTCACAGGAAAATGAGTTTCCACTTTCTGATGTCTCCTTTACAATCAAAGGCACGGCTGGCCTATAAAATGTAGCAAGCTTACACACGGGGAAAATCGTCTCCGGTTACGAATGGTAACCTTGGTTCCCTGAAGGAGGGAACGAGACGTTGTGAGACTGACTGGGGGGTTGTACTTGAGAACCTGTTTATGTCTGAACCTATTAAAAAGGCCAATTAATTTGGCGAATGAATCAATTCATGTCCCCGCCCCGGATGACGGGTATAAAAGGGGATGGAAGAGATCATTCCTTACCTTTGTGCTGAGGAACCTAGGTGACCTCCCTAGGACGCTGCAGCGGCAGCCGAGTGTGTGGCATGAAGGACACAACGTCTCGTTCCCTCCTTCAGGGAACCAAGGTTACCATTCGTAACCGGAGACGTTCCCTTTCAGTCGGTCTCTCAACGTTGTGAGACTGACTGGGGTCCCTGTATAATCACGTGACACACTACGGCTGTGTCCTGACGTCAGCGGAGCCGCAGAGGCTCTACGCGAGTCATGACCTTCCAGTGGGAACCGGTATGGTATCCACAGAGCTTCCTACTGGAAGTTGAGAGACTCACACCGACGAGTTACAGGCGGCGGCCTTTCATCCCACCATGCTGGTGGGGAAACCGTCTGTCTCGTGACACTGGGGAAAACGTTACCCCTCTAATCGAGGGCCTACGTTGCGGAGATCACATCCCACCCATGTGGGGGGGTAACATGTGAAGAATACCGCATGGTTCGCCAACTTTGGGGAGAACATCATGGGAGGATAGCGTGCGGATCCACTTGCGGGGCGCACAGCTCTTAGGTGGAGGCCCACCTGGGGGAGATCACCGGACTCGCCGTATAGGGAAGTTCTCAGTGATATATTACATCGTAACGGGGTCGCCCTTCTGGGGGAACCACATCGTACGGAGCTCCAGCTCAAGTCAGGGGTCAGCCCTATGGGGGTGAACACTTCCTGAGCCTGGCTGAGTAACAGGGCCGCTCCGCACGGCCTGCTACTATAGAGTGAGCTTAGTGAAGGATAAGGTGCCCATACTCACACTGAAGAGGGGGAGTAGAGGGACTAAAAAGAGAGCGCACTTACTCACCTTTGTAGGGGAGATGGCGCTTTCGCAGGCGTACACCACACTGATCCTAAGTGTTGCCACCTAGGACCCGAGCTGAGACCTAGCTCCACTGGAAGGTTATATAACCTTGCGAAAGTGGTGGGCGTAGCCCAGCCCGCTGCTCTGTATATGTCTGCCAGAGTAGCACCCTGCGCCAGTGCCCACGAGGAGGCTACACCCAGAGTGGAATGTGCGCTCACTACCAGTGGACAGGGACGAGCTGGGATTGATACGCTCTTATGGCATTTACAATCCAGTGCGCTAACCTCTGTTTAGAGACGGCTCTCCCCTTTGCCGCTCCGAAACAGACAAAGAGCTGCTCAGAGCTTCTGAAGCCTGCGTGCGTTCCACGTAGAGGCACAGTGCGCGCACGGGACACAGCACGGATGAGGCTGGGTCTTCCTCTCCTGAGGAGAGCGCCTGCAGGCTCACCACCTGGTCCCAAAAAGGGAGTGGTGGGAACCTTGGGCACGTAGCCGGGCCGGGATCTCAGGAGAACGTGAGAACCAGCCGGCCCAAACTGAAGGCAGTCACTGGACACAGAGAATGCGTGTAGGTCCCCGACCCTCTTGATCAAGGCGAGCACTACAAGGAGAGCTGTCTTCATCGTTAAATGAGAAAGACTAGCTCGATCCGAGGGCTCGAAGGGGGGACCGCTGAGGTCCCGTAGGACCACAGTCTGGTCCCAAGAGGGTACGGAGTGCGGCCTGGGCGGGTTCACCCGCAATGCGCCCCTCAGGAACCTAATGACCAGGTCATGTCGTCCATCCCATCCACCTGATCGTGATGAGCGGCTATTGCGGCTACATGCACTTCCAAGGAGGAGGGGGCGAGCTGATGCTCAAGCCCCTCTTGTAGGAAGGATAACATGCTCTGATCTCGCATCTCCGGGGGTCCTCACACCGTGAGGCACACCAAGACGAGAAGCGGCGCCACTGCAAGGTGTAAAGACACCGAGTGGCTGGGCCCTAGCCTAAGCGATTAAACCTGCGACCGCTGGTGGCAGTCCGCTCAGGAGCTCCTCGTCCCGTCCAGGAGCCAGACATTGAGGTTCCATAGGTCTGGTCTGGGGTGCCATGACGTGCCCTTCCCCTGTGATAGAAGGTCCTTCATCAGGGGAATTGGCCAGGGGGGAGTGATCGTCAGAGCCCTCAGCTCTGAGAACCAAGTGTGGTTGGGCCAGTATGGGGCAACCAGGATCACTTGGTGCTCCTCTTCCCTTACCTTGCACAGGACCCGTGCAATGGGGCTCACTGGGGGGAAGGCGTACTTCCGCTTGT
The DNA here is from genome assembly GCA_033220385.1 of Triplophysa yarkandensis. Lineage (NCBI taxonomy): Eukaryota > Metazoa > Chordata > Actinopteri > Cypriniformes > Nemacheilidae > Triplophysa > Triplophysa yarkandensis. Next base: position 7,393,010 of record CM065658.1, on the reverse strand, counting down.
CTCGTGGCCAGTCGTGCGCTAAGGCATCCGTGCCAAGGGGACCCTTGGTCAGGGAGAACCAAAGCGGGCAATGGGTGTTGTCTCGGGAGGCGAACAGGTCTACCTGTGCCTGGCCGAAGCGATCCCATATCGACCGGACTGCACGAGGATGGAGTCGCCAGCTTCCTGGCCGGATCTGCTGTCGAGAGAGCGCATCGGCTGTCTCGTTCAGAGCCCCGGGGAGGTGCACAGCGCGCAGGGTCTTGATGACCCGCTGACTCCATTTGAGGAGGCGTCGGGCGAGCAATGACAGTGTCCGCGAGCGTATGCCACCTTGATGATTTATGTACGCTACAGCGGTGGTGCTGTCCGAGCGGACAAGCACGTGTTTGTCCCTCAGTAGAGGTAAGAACCTCATGAGGGCCATGTGTACTGCCAAAAGCTCCAAGGCATTGATATGCCAACGTAGTCGGGGACCTGTCCATCGACCCGAAGCTACGTGCCCGTGGCACACTGCGCCCCAGCCGAGCAGGGAGGCGTCCGTCGTCACCACGACGTGCCTCGACACCTGCCCTAGCGGGACTCCTGCCCGCAGAAAGGTCACTGAGGACCATGGGGCGAGAAGACTCCGGCATCTCGACGTGATGTGAATCCGTCTGTTGCCAGTGTGCCATGCGCTCCTCGGAACCCGACTCTGTAGCCAAAGCTGAAGTGGTCTCATATGCATCAACCCGAGGGGAATTACCCCAGCCGAGGATGCCATATACCCCAGGAGCCTCTGAAGAGTCTTCAGCGGGACCACTGTGCGTGAGGTCTGAGCCAAACACGTCAGCAATGACCGTGCACGCTCTCCTGTGAGTCGCGCACACATAGTGACAGAGTCTAGTTCCATGCCGAGATAAGAGATGCTCTGCTTAGGGGAGAGCTGGCTCTTTTCCCGGTTGACCCGAAGACCCAAACGGGCTATTGCCACGAACCAATCCTGACTCCGGATAGAAGTCAGGATGCGCCTCTGCGTCAACATCCTGAACGGCAATCTATGCAGATATTTGTTCAGGGTGCGCAGATCCAGAATGGGGCGCGACCCTCCGCCTTTCTTGGGTACAATGAAGTACGGGCTGTAGAAGCCCTTGAACATCTCGGTTGGTGGAACAGGCTCGATCGCATCCTTCGCCAGAAGGGTGGTAACCTCGTCCCGAAGAACGGACGCATCCCGACCTCGCACCGAGGTGAAAAGGACGGACCGGAACTTGGGCGGGCGTCTGGCGAACTGGATCGCATAACCGAGACGGATCGTCCTCTCGAGCCACCGTGACGGGGAACATCGGCGTAACCACGCCGGCCACCTGCACGCCAGGGGGATGAGAGGACTGATCTGCTTCACTGTACCCGGGGAGGGTGGTTCTGTGGCTGCCGGGTCCGGGGTCCGGCCAGGATTGTCCTGGGGGGACACGGGGACCCGAGCTGCCTGCCTAATACCGCTGGCCAACGCACCGTCCTGCGGAGGGCGCTGAGGGCTGCGGGATGGGGTGTGTGTCAGCCGTGCACCGTCTAGAAGAGGGTGAACACGGCGACTTTTGCCTGGGGGAGGATTTGATCTTTCTTCTCCTGCTTTTCTTCTCCTGCTCCTGCTTTTCTTCTCCTGCTTCCTCGGGGCCGGCTTCCTACGGGGCGCCGGCTGTATAGGGGGCGCTCTAACCGAGGGCGGGTTCGAGGAAGGGCGTGGCTGTTTGGGAGCAGGAGGAGTTTGGGGCCGGGGCTGACCTCGGCCAGCCGGACCCCTACGAGGCAAGAAATGTTGCATCGCCTCCTTCTGCTGCTGCACTGCAGAGAACTGGTGGGTAAAGTCCTGCACAGTGTCTCCAAACAGCCCCTCTTGCGCGATGGGTGCGTCGAGAAAGCGTGCTCTCTCGGCCTCACTCATCTGCGCAAGGTTCAACCAGAGGTGGCGCTCTTGGACCACACAGGTGGACATCACTCGACCAATAGACCGCGCCGTGACCTTGGTCGCTCTCAGCGCCAAGTCCGTCGCGGTCCTCAACTCACGTACTGTGAGCGGGTCGAGTCTTCCCTCGTCAAGCTCCTTTAACGCCTTGGCCTGATGCACTTGCAACATAGCCATGGCGTGGAGCGAAGATGCAGCTTGCCCCGCGGCTGTGTAGGCTCTCGCCACTAGGGACGAGGAAAACCTACACGCTTTGGAGGGGAGCTTAGGTCGATCCCTCCAGGAAGCGGCAGTTTGCGGACACAGATGTGACGCAATTGCGCGCTCCGCTGGAGGAAGGTCGACATAGCCCCGTTCTGCACCTCCGTCGAGAGAAGTGAGAGCGTGGGAGCTGCCATGACGGAGGCGGGCCGATAGCGGTACTGGGGCGGGGCGGGGCTTATCGCTCCGGGCGCCACCGAGATACCTTGCATCCAGACGCGAGACGGGGAGTGCAGGCGGGGCCGTGCACTGCAACCCGATACTCGCGGCTGCCCGGGAAAGCATTGCTGCCATTTCCGGATCCGGATCGTCCCAAGCCTTGGGCGCCGGAGGCGGAAGGCTCAGAGCGTCCTCCGGATCCGAAGCAAGCAGCTCGCTCTCAGATGCTGCGACCGAAATCACATCATCACGAGACGGCGAACCGTCCCGCAGTGAGAGAGACGGAGAGCGTGAGAGACTCTGACGGTCCCGCCAGCCAGAGGCTGACGGAGACACATCCGCGTCCATATCGCCCGCGCCGCTTGCGACAGCTGCTACTCGCGCCGTAGCGCCAGTGAACGAACTGCCGGAAGCAGACGCGGTGGTGACCGATTTCGTAAAGAAAAAGGCCACCCGCGACCGCAACTCCTTAATCGTCATAGCCTCGCAATGACGCGCGAGAGCGTCCTCGGCGTGCTGGAGACCCAAACACGCGAGGCAGATCCCGTGCTGATCTCCATCATTGATGTGCCGGTTGCACCCAAGAGCACAACGGCGTCCCATTACAGGACCACACGCTGTACCCACAGTTGGAATATACAAACCTCTGGGACTATTGCTGAAACGCACAGGGGAGTCCAGGACCATCCGCTGCAAGACGTCGTCACACCAGCAAGTTTTGTCGGTACCAGACACAACCATCTAGGTTCCGAAGAACAAAAGGTAAGGAATGATCTCTTCCATCCCCTTTTATACCCGTCATCCGGGGCGGGGACATGAATTGATTCATTCGCCAAATGAATTGGCCTTTTTAATAGGTTCAGACATAAACAGGTTCTCAAGTACAACCCCCCAGTCAGTCTCACAACGTTGAGAGACCAACTGAAAGGGAATCAGCTTTATCACTGTTTCTTTCTAGCTTGGCAAATAATTGGACCACTGTTCTGGGAGAAGTTGTGCACAAGTGTGGGTTAAACTGACTCTCACAGCTGTGTTATTGGAATTATGTTTTGGGAGATTGGAGACCAATAATAAATATAATTATGGATTACAAAATGAAGCTTTTGCACACAAGATTACAAAGATATTTACTATAAACAGTTTGTCTTCACTATGTGTGCAGTTTATTTCTACATGACCTACATTTTGTTGTAATGAAAAACCCTGTCTATGCTATTACACACAAAGAAACACATGACCACATTTACCTTAAACGGATAATCTTTGGGAATATACAAAATTGGTGTAAATTTACTCAACCTCACATTGTTCCAAACTTGAATGAATTTCTTTGTTCAGTTGGACACAAAGAAAGATATTCGGAAGAAACTCAAACTTCTGAAGCATCTTTGTCCACCATGGTATAAAAATTGTATATAATGGGATTTATTCTGTTGAGTACAACTCTTTGTGTTTATATTAAATGATAGTTCGTTCAAAAAGGGGAATTGTGTAAATATTTACTCTTAGCACATTTTAAACTTTTATGACTTTCTTTCCTCTGCAGAACAATGTAATATATATATATTTGGTGAACAAAAACAGTTGGTGTGCAATGACTTTTCAATTTTGTGGACTAAAAACCAATGCAAGTCATTCGGGACCAATCTTTTTGTAACCTACAATCTAACAAATATATTTTTGTTGTGTTTTGCAAAAAGCCGAAATATATAAATTAAATTACGTTATGTTTTTGGGTGAACTAAAACTAACATTAAGTACGCAAAAGACCAGATATAAAACAGACTACATCCATGTTTTCTGCAAATGTAACACATTACTACAAATAAACCCTGGGGTATGGTTAGGTTTAGGGAATAAGGAAATAAGAATTAGGGTTTTGGCGTAGAGTTTGGGTTACAGTTAGGTTATGTTATCTAACAAGTACACTGGTAGTAAAATGCCACCTAATGTAAAGTATGACTGTTCAACTTTTGGTTGATTGTGTAATATTAATTTATTATCATTTTTATTAATGTTACTCATGTGCAATGTAGGTGAAATATCGTTCCAGGAACTGATCATGAGAGTGGAGACAGCTGTCACTGAGTATGTGGGTTATCGTGAATAACCATTGCATGATGGGTAGTTCCATGAGACAGCATGTATGTAATTGCAGATGATTGTGGTCCAAGTTGGGTAAATGAGAGGATGGTATGACCTAATGGCCTAGGTAATTTCTCCCATCCATCATGGCCTGTCTTACTCATGCAGTAATGGTAGAGCACTGTACTGTGCAGTTGGAAACAATATCACTTAAACAACAGCATATGCTTGAATTCTCGGGAGATAAACATATATGCATTTATGCATTTGGTGAAAGCTTTTATCTAAAGTCATTTCATTCTGCATTCCAGGTATACTTTTTTATTAGGTTATGTGCCCCCCGGCTTCTATCTACATTATATCGAAAATGTACTCTTTATGAACAGCAAATGCACATATCAAAAACAGGGGGAACATTTTAAATATGTGTCATTTTTCATATTAGTATATTCTGGCATCATAAAGGTAGATATTATTATTTTACATATATGCATGATCCAGAAACTTTTTTACATTACTATTGGTGTTATCCAAAAGAGAATTTCAACTAGAAAACACAGACCACCATGGAAATTGCTTGGAATTTGCTTATGTAATGTATTTACATTTACATTTATTCATTCAGCAGATGCTTTTATCCAAAGCGACTTACAAGTATTATTTAGTGGCCAATTATCACTGCAGAGCAAATGGAGGCGAGGTGTCTTGGTCGAGGACACTTCAGTCATTGTCTGCTGGCAGTGGGATCAAACCTACAACCTTCTGCTTGCAAGTCCAACTCTCAAACCACCAGACCAACTGACTTTATATAACTCATTCCAATTTGTAAAGTCGTGCCCCATCCATTATCATTACTTACACTAATAAGACAGTCAAGCAACATCAAAAGATAATTTTTAGACTACAGTGGGCTGAAGAATATAACTTTAAAAGTTAACCCCTTAGCAAGACCAGCGGACACAATGTAACGCAACTTAACATACACAACTAACTTACGTATTTTAATCGATCGCTATGTAATGATTAAGTATCAATCTCACTCACATTTAGAGATTCATGGAAGCAAGCAGGACAAAATAAACTGTGCACTGATCCATCTTTAAGAAGAACGTTTTTGATGAATTCAGCATTGTCATTAACTCGCCAAGATTTGAAAAGCAAGAGTCATTGAAATGACAAGTGTTGATGAAAACATTTATGTTGAACATAAAAAATTTTACAGCATTAACAACATGAAAATGTCAATGCATTAGTTGTACTTGTTAATAGTGTTCATGTTTAGTTGATTTTAGCAAATGCTTTAAGTAAGTGTTCAATAATGACACCGTATTGTAATGTGTTACAAAAATGAATAATTTTGTGAAAAAATCGATCAAGAGAAAAATCTCAACATTTTTTAATTAAGATAAACACGCACATCGACACGAGAAACTTTCTGTATTTGGAACGGATTCTATACATATCTTTATAAGCTCATGTAAATATCTACCTGCTTTATCTCAATAATGCTTGACTGTTCCACCCACCCTAAATCTTAGTCTCTGGTTCTGTATGGTGGCCAGAAAACACATGTGAAAGTCTGAAGCAAACATTAGTTAAACCACATTAAAAGATTCTCTTCACTTCTCATGTTTATGGCCCACAAGGGTTTGGATGAGTTTCTTCTGTAAACAACATTAATTCTTCTCATAGAACGAAGTAATTGAAGGCAAAAAAAGTAAAAAAAATGTGTTCCTGCCAAAACACATACGCAGGAGTATATAAATGCCTAAAAAATGTGAAACAGCAATGAGACAATGATGACAACATATCAAAGTTCAATGAATTATGTCATTTGCTAATGATCATACATTTCTACAATATCAAATATTCCACAGCATTCACAAGAAAAAAATTATATTGGGGATATTAACACATACAACCCTGTTTGGCCTAAAGTCACATACTTTTACAGTGTTTTTTTTTTCCAGAAAAACACATACTGTCTCCTTAAGTGGGAATATAAAAATCTCTCAGAAAACGTGTAAAAACTTTCAAAAATTAAATTTTCACTTTGATTCCTCACTTAAAAAAACTGGGTTGTTGGAATTACTTCATTTTATCATGTACATCGGTTCCAACGATAAAATCCAGTTGTCTTTTGTAATTGAGTAATTAAATTTTTGGGGTAGTCTGGATAAAGAACTAAAGCAAGGGAACGGTTGCCAGTTATCTACATTCCTCATTCTTTTTTGTGTTAAAGAAGAAAGATAGTCATAGTGGTTTTAAATGATGACATATTTTTTTTCATTTTTAAGATGGTATGTTGTTTTGTCATCATCAATTTTTTATCATCAAATACATTTTATTGTCTCTTTATAAGAGTACGACTTTGTGGTACACGTTGTGTTTTTGTATTCATTTGGTTTCGACTGACCTACAAACATGGAATGCATGACAAAGCCAAACTCCATCCCATATATAGTTATGCAGTGTTCTGCAACATGTTACTCCAAAAATTGCTTTAACATTTCGTGTGACCTAAAGATTGTGTGTGAGGCCCTAAACCCTGCTTTATAAAGGGAGCAGATGAAAAATAGCCCTTTAAACTGTTTTCCCTGTTCATGCCAGCAAACATTCTCCAAAAGAGCAGATTTTTTACTGGAACTCTGCCAGTTTAGCTTCAGTAACCCCAGCGATTAAATCCCTAGTGATGTCATCCACGGGGAGCCTCCCTGTTGACTGGTGTTGAAGCACAGATCACAGTGATGTGATGCTGTGGTTTGGCACCGGGCCTTGCATTTGGGGGAGTTGACCCTGGGCCATACACAAACACATTTATACACTACCAAGCATTTGAAGAATGACCGGCAGAAGCAGAGAAACTGTAGAGTATCTATCACTATTCCAATCTCTACACTTTGTGAATGTGCACGCTTGACCACTGGCCGCTGGTACGACGACATTGCATAACACGAATGATCCATTAACACAAATAGACTGAAGTCATTTACATTGCCATTAGTGCGTTTACTCATTATCATCAATCAAAAGCTTTTGGCTGGCCTTAATTCTGCCTCCATTGACAAAGTTAGAGAATGAATAACATGGAAAAAGAATTAATTGCACAAATATATACAGTTTATATCCTTTCTGTATTTACACTTCATCAATAAAACACTCAGGCTACCCCATCTGCAGTCGTTCTTGTGTGTCTGTGGGTTCTCTCCGAATATTGACTCTGTTAGTTTGCTGTGAACTCTGCTTATGGACTCTGTACATAGAGATCTAAGTCACATAGGCTGGAGGGAAATGCACAGATTGGCTTTCGTCCAAAGCAACGCACTCAATCCGAGCTGTTGTAGCGTGCAAAAAATATCTTGACTGTCTATTTCACCTTCTGCACCATAAAGAAAAGAGATTTAAAAAAAGGATCAAACAAAATGCTTCATATTTCTAAGTCTTCATGGTGGCTTTGTGATGTTTTTTTCAATAAGATTACTGTAAAGAAGCTTTACTTTGTATGATAAATTTGGTATGACTTCAGAAGAGAAAGGCTAATAGATTTACTATTGACACTTTTGGAACTTGGATCTTCATCATGACACATTAAAATAGATTTGACGATGACATAACAACAAACACTGATGAGCTGTGTTCGCACCAAACGTGAACAATCATGTTCAATGCTTCTAGGCAAAGCTACATTTTATTTTATTTTTATCTTTGTTTGGAATGGGGAGTAAAATAAAGGATAGTATTATTTTTTGCAATTTATATATTTAAATAGACATAATAAAAAATCGTCATTACTTTACAAAACAGTTATTTTCATACAACAGTATATCATACACTGTAAAACCTTTAAAACAGGGAAATTCACTAAATAAAATAAGTGAATCTAACATTTATTTTTTAAGCTACTTACAATTTTAAACTGAACTCAATAACTTTTTACATTGAGTACAATTCACCTTAAAAAATTTTTTTCATTGCTTGTTTATAATCTATATATTACTTTAACTCAAAATTTTTATTTAAATAAATAAATTTAATCAAGTAAATGTTTATGGCTAGCAACAAACAGTTTTTATAAGAGATTCAAAAATAGTAGGTGGGTTTACAATTTATCTTTAATGTAAAAATCTAAGTATTTATTTTAGATTACTCATTAAACTTAAAATGATGTAATTGCATGTCTTCTTTTTCCACTGTTGTGTTGTTGGAAAAAGTAGAGGTCATGATGAATGATCAGTCGAGAGAGACATGATCAGCTCCGTCTTAGGGGATCGTGCCACAGACAGATACTGTGAACTACTGTGAACCCTTTTTGACACAGACATTAAAGAAACAGATTTGAGCTGCATTATGTAAGACATCTTTATTACACTCATGAAAACCATGCAGGGTGTGAGACATGCTCTGCTCTCCTCAATACCTCTTGGAATATTCTCCTTTTTTCCCATTACACTCAACACTGGAACGGTCACAGAACTAAAACCACACTTTCTCTCTGGTTCCCACCCTTTCTCTTCCTCATCCTGACATAAACACACAAACAAGCACTTTCAGTATGTTGGAATGTCTTCCCATTAAAAGCATAGCACAAACACAGGATTAAAGTCCATGGCACATCTCTTCTGCCAATAGGCTCCCAAGAGAAACCACAAGTTTTGAGAAGAATGGAAGATGAAGTGTTTGCTTGTTAGAGGAATCTGAGCCGGGGGGGATTTGTAGCACTTTTACGTGTGTACAGAATATCACAAACATGCAGATGTGCGTAGCTCACAAGAAGTCATGAGTTTTAATTTTTACAATAATTCTGTCTCGTAAAACTAATCTTTGACCATCAATAATTCATATTCAAATCATTTCTGTGAAAAGATTTTTTCTGCTTACAAATAGCTTGAAAGTAAGTCTAAGCCACAGCTCCAGACGCTACTAAAGCTGAAAGTGAAACTGAGGGCTGACACAACATCTCATTAAACGTTTTTTATTTCAACTGAAATTTTCCATCCTTGCCAATCTATCAATCAAAGGGCTTATTCACGTGGTTAAATGAGTTCATGTGTTTGGTTGTAAGTTTATGCATCATGAACTGTTCTACACAAAATTTTCAACATAAACATTTGTTGAGAAAATACCCTCAAAATTTGAACTTTTGCTAGACTGATCCCTTTTCACAGTACATAAAAGTGCAAGTAATTACATTGATGTAAGTTAATTGAGTTTTTTTTTTTAGATATAATAAAGTCTGTATAACTTAAAAATGTATATTTGGTCAACATGGTTGAGTAAAACACTAAAATCACGTAATATTGGACCACCTTGTTCAGTTTACTTGATATTAATAAGTTAATTCTACACGTCAGGTTAAGGAAGATTTCCAGCTCTCATCATGCTTTGCAGAAGACCGCATTTGGACTTTAAATTCTGACATTCATATAATGATGTTTTAAAAAATTAATCATGTAGATTAGAACATGTTTATCTTAAATGTTCATTTATCTTTGAGATTTAGAAGAAAGAATATGAATGAAAGAAGAATAAATTTTGAGTATCATTAACTTAAAATGAATAATACAATCTGTATTTGTTGGATTTACTTAAAAAAGAAGCCAACTTTACTTGAATTTCTTTGTTAATGCAACTAAATAATTTTTGTTTAAACTACTCAACATATTTGTGTTGAACCATTTGATGCAACTTTTATAAATGAGTCCAACAAATCACATTTTGAGTTTACTTATTTTGAGTTTAAAATGGTTAACTTAAAGCATATTCAAAACTCATATTTTAGATCTGAACATGAAACATGTCTACTAAGTTTAAATGATTCTGGTATTTGCAATGAAAAATAATCGGTAATGCTTTGGCTTAGTGGTCGTAGTCTACCCACTGTGAATTCATGGGCTACCACAATTTAGCCCTTGAGCGACATGCTTTTCCAAACGTTGTTTTGGGTACTAAAACCCCTTTCATAATAATATACCAAAAGTCACTTTGTATAAAAGAGTATGAGAGATGAATAAATGAAAATAATTCCGTACGATTTATACCAACGTAACTTTTGTACCACCAAATTAAGCGCAACCATACAAACAGAGTCCAATTCAAGCAGTCCTATCCCATGCCAAGATGGAAAACAGAACGTGACATTTCACAATTCAGAAACCAGCGCACAGCACTGAGACGCCAGGAAGAGGTGTGGAGCCACTGAGGAAGATGAAGGAAGAGGATGCAAGACAACTTCATATACAAAAAATGATTTTAATTTAATGGATACAACTTTCCATATCCTATATTTAACTTTGTGGATGAGTGGATTGTTCCTGTGCTGTGAGACGGGAAGCTGGATGAGAGGACAGACTCTGATGGTATCAGTGGGAATGTGTCTCAGATCCTCTTCCACTTGCTCACAGAAACACTTTCATTGTTAAAGGTTAGAAAGTCATTGTTGGTAGATGTTGTGACCTAGGCCGAATAATGCAGTTATTTAAGTAACCTACATCTAATTTGGAAAACATTGAGATTCCCTCAATGCATTGGAGATCGCTTCAAGATTCCTTGGTATTGAAAGCATTTGTTGACTATTTATCATCCTAAAGTTTCTTAAGTTGGACGAAACCAACTCAATACTATGTTCTGCATGGAAAGGCAATACTTTTTTGTGAAAAAGGCCATTTGCACCAAACCACCAGGCACACATGCCAAAAAAGGTTCTTTACAATGTCAATTCATAAACGTTGTGTCCAATGCGTCTCCTTTCAATTTGCTTATGTCAAACACATACATAAGCATGTGACAGACCCTAATAAAAGGTCACATGCAAAATATCAAGGACACACATTTTTCATCTAGTCTTCCTTCTTATCCCACTTCTGTGTAAGATAATGTTAAGGCATGACCAATGCCAGCCACAAGAGGGCACATTAAAACACTGTCCTCATCACTTTACATTTCTCTATTTGAAGTTTATGCAGAACATAACACAGTGATGCATCCAAAAATTGTCTTTGTCTGTAACAGATAGAAAAAATCTGTTGTTTATGTAGAAGGTCTAAAACTGACCTTCAACTGTTTTGACTGTTTCTCGTTGAATCAAGAACAGTTAAAGTAAAAAATAAGCAATAATCGGTTTTGAAATCTAAATTTCAGAATTTAGTATATTGTTTATGAATATAATTGTTTATAAATAATATTGAGGAGATTAGAAATGCTGGCAAACATGCTAATGTAGAACATCTGTTATGTACTCTTTAATGTATGTGTGTGTGTTATGCGTGTGTATGTGTCAAAGAATAAACTATGGGAAGCTCAAACATACATTCCAAGGGTTTTATTTTACAGTATGTAACCCACAAAAAATCCATTTTGTGACCAAAGTACATACAATCCAAAAACATACACATGACAATCCACAGTATATGCCATCTGCATAATGGTTGTAATGAAATCAAAGCTGAAACTTGAAAAAATCACCAAAACATTCTGTCATCACTCAGATTCACACGATTCCAACTGTACATCTTCTGACACACACGTTGTAGTTCTGTGTGGGAATCAAACCAACATTAACTGAAAATCATGTCAAAAATTGTTTTTCTGTATGAACTTGCCATGACTGGCAAAAGAACCAATGAAATGTAGTTAAACATTAATATATATATATATACAGACATAACAGAACAGCAGAAATGTACTTAACTGGAAACAATATTATACAGGTGAGTTCATCTTGAATAAAATGTTTTTTCCATTGAAGAGTGCGTTGATGTGTATTTGTTCATATGAACACTGGAAATACAGGATAGACAAACCAGACTGAAAGAGAGACTTCTACTGTAAATGCCAAGCGAGGGTTTAGCAACACTATGTGATGTAAACCTCAAATGTTGAAACCTCTGTGTTGAAGTCAACTGTGACATGAGCTCTAATTCTCAGAGCCAGAGAATGTAAAATCACTGCCAATGAAAGAGTTTGCGGGACTTTATATTGTGAAATCAGACAGAACAGTAAAGGAACAGTAAAATTTCAATGTTCCCCTAAAACATCCTCGAAAGATGGAATAACGTTTGACAATGACAGTTGTGCTTAACAATGTAACATGCTCTCCTGAATCCAAAACAAGCATATATTTACAGCTTTATACATAATTTTTAAAAACCTGATAATAATACATTATTGAAAAAAAATCAATTAATTGAATTGGATGACTTTGACTGAAAGAATGTAAAAAAAAAGAAAACTGCTGAAAAAGTAACTGCTTATAACAGCGCAGACATGGACTCCTTTAATATTCTTTAATAAGCATTTCAGGATTAGACCTTAAGAAGCTGTTTGATAAAATGACAAGACGCATTTCATCAAATTCTTGATAAATGGTGACACCACTGAACATGATAAACATGACATGTTTTTTTCTGAAATAGATTAAGCAAAGTTACATATAATAAACTTAGATTTGTATTTTTATTCATAGTGATTTCTATTTCATTGTTACATGGATCTCTCATTGCTCCTGAACAGCCCTGACAGGAAATTGGCAAAGAGGAAACAGACAAGGTTGACCTATTCAAGAATACAATGACCTTGATTTACAGGCCAAAAGCGTCCACAAGTCCAAAAAAATTTTTTATTTATGGTGAATACTGACATGAGGATGTCAAGTGTGTTAATGTCACTATAAGTTTCTTAGATCATGACTGCCGGTACACAAACACAGGGAAATTCCTTCAAATAAAAAAAGTTTCAGAATGACTCAGAGCTAAGAAAACCATTTGGTGTGTAATAATGAGTAAGAAAATAAATAAGTTTACTTGCAAAACACCTTTGAAGGGATAGTTCCCTAGAAATAAAAATTCTGCCAACATTTCCTAATCTTACTCGTTCCAAAACAATGCATATATTTCTTTGTTCTGAAAAAGATATTTGGAAGAATGTTTGACAGAAAAAGGCTTTGGTCAATGGGGTACAAAAACTGGGTTCCAAAATTACCACCAGGTTTTCATTTGACCCGTTTTGTTACCAGCATTCATCCAAATATCTTTCTCTGTGTTCAACGAAACAAATACATATCTACAGGCTTGGAACAACTAGGGACAAATTTTAATTTTTAGATGAACTATCCCTTTAAATGGTTCTTTACAAACAATATGACCGTAGCATATCCAATGTGAATATTCACCACACTTAAAATAACACTTGTGTGTAAAATATTCTGTACATCTTTAAATACAAATATAGTTTTATATAATTTAAAAGTTTTTTTTAATAAAGGATGGTGTTAAAGCTGTAAGTTCACAGTGATGAACAACAACTGCCCTCATAAGAACAGTGTTTGCCTACAGCTGAACTTCCGAATCTGTGAATCATTAAAATAACTTCCAGATTTTCCAGGAATTGTTATTCAGCTTCCAAGAATCCTTAATTCAAGATCTGAAACTGAAGGACAGCTGTGAGATGGAACCTAAATGAAACGCACCTTCATCATCCCTTTAGTGATGTTCCTTAATGGTAACATCATGTAGATCTGTTTTTTTCTCTGCAGATCTGAGCCTCCTTATGAAATACAGGATGTTGTTGAATAGAGAAAACATTGCAAGCAAATCAAGAACATTAGCTGTTTGATAGAAAGCCATAAAGAGGCTTTTTGAAAAAGCAGATCAAGAAAATGTGTGAGGGGAATCAAGCAACCCTATATATGGTTTCAATGCAACAACATTATCATTATTTCAACAAATGTTATTTTTCAACCAATTTTTTTTTTAAAGAAAGGCTAAGAGTAAGGGGTGAGGATAAGTTTTAATGGGTCAAATGTAGACGGAAGACATGGGTTCTTTGGCAACTTTTAAAGATGGAAACAGATTCTGCTAAATGTGTTGTAATAGAGATTGTCCAACCACCATGAAACCAATCCAGAGAAGGTGCAAGGGAGTGATTTCTAAAACAATACCTTCCAGAATACAAGATGATATAACAATGGGGTAATATTGGGCCAGGAGCCAGGTTGATTACCAGGCTTCATTCTACACCCTCATATGCATGGTTTGGGTAAAAGATATTTTGTATGTAGAAGTTATTCACACAGATATGCTAATATTTGTATGTAGAAGTTATTCACACAGATATGCTAATATTTCAAGAAGCAGAATGAAGATGTTTTTTCCCAATGGTCAGGAATCTATGCCTGTAAAACATACATTAATGCACATATAAGGTAGTCAAAACTTGGTCTGTGTATGACCAGATATTTAATAATATAATACACATTACGCTACAAAGCATGGGTGTGTCCTAATTTGTTAAGTGTTTGATAACATTATCGGTTTACCGTGCATTAAAACACCTGCACAACTTAATAAAACTTTGATATTTCAAAAACAAAGGATCATCAGCTAATTCTCATTTTCCTCCAGATTGTCTATGCATTGTATTTTTTTGTGACCGTAGATAACAAATTTGTAAAAGTGATTCGCCGATCTTCTCCAATTCAACTACCGCACTTCTCTTCGGAAGAAATACGATTCCAAAACTCCAGATTCCAAACTGCAGATTCCAAAAGCAGATCCTGATATTTTTCCAGATGGACAAAAGGTTGACATTGAACATAAATCCTAGTAATTAACCAGGAATTTTCCGTAGACACATCCAACGGTTCTGAAAGAAAGAGGAAGAAAGAAATAGGATCAATCTCTTGATGCATAGTGGCTTGGTAGGAAGGCCCAACCAACCCTTCAAATAAAAATGATTGATTCATTTTTGATGACATGGGAAGGGTTGTTCATCGCCCAGCACATTCATAAACTCTCCAACAGAGTTGTTAAAAACAAGAATTTTTTTTTAGACACACCAGTGAAGATTCAACGACACAAAATGGGACGCAATGCATAACGGATGTTCAAAAGATATCCAAATGTTTTTTTTTAATGAATCATGTTTATTCAGGGTTTTCCTATACCCACACCCTCTGTAAAATCCAGGTACACAGTTACCCTTACGAACAGGGCCCCTAGAGACCACTTACCCTCTAAACTTCAAAGGTTCAGTGGATGGCCGAGCCTCTGGCAGGGTTCAGGCTGACGTTTAATGTGGATGTACCCCTGCCATGAGTCTCCCACCCCCTTTCACTCCTACATAAATCACCTGGCAGGTTCTCATTCATTACCTCCACGTGTTTGTCAGCAGCTGTCTGGAAAGATCTACTTTTAAATTCTAATTTACACTTAAAACATGCGTTAGTGATTGATGCTCAGAGAAATATGAGTAGAACATGTTTAATGCTAATAAAAACATTTAAGATTCATTTAAAAACAATTTTCGTCTACATAATGCATAATTATGTCACGCTCCTTATAAGTGACGCGAAAAAGTCACTCTCACATTTAAAAAGAAGGTAGCAATGAACTATTCGAGCACATTTCTTGCTTTAGTTATAATATTTAAATACATTTCGATCACGCAAAATGATTCGCTTTATTGGCATTGTTTGCCTTGAGTTTGGGTCTATTCGCCAATTTGTTAAATTTGTAAATTCAAGCCAATGTCTGGCATTGCTAGTGCCATGCTCTAACCATTGAGATACAGGTAAGATGCTTTAAGACGTGTTGGGTGTTTATTTACCATAACATTTGTCAGGCCTTTTAAAATGTCATGGCTCTGTTAAGCTTGCAAAGTTTGGGTGGACGATGGATTGAAAATATGCAAGAGGTAAAATGCCCTTGCTTTCAACCATCGAATCACATTATGTCTCCATTGGAGCATAATAGTCAGTACAAACGGACATTAACACCATCAACAGAAGACCAGCCAAACTTAACTTCATAACATTCACAATCTAAACATCAAAGTGAGATGACATCAGACAGTCTCTCTGGGTTCTTTAAAACCAAGTCCCAACCATCTGAGTTGAATACACAGTTGTGAACTTGCTGTCGGTTATGTGTCTCCTCAGCACACAGAGAGACAGTCCAGACATCGGCCTACAAAGACAAGCACACTCCTCACATCTCCTCATCTTTCACTTCTGTGAAATTATCAGAAGCCTCGTTCTGCGACCACCGAGGTCTCAGCCAGGGTAAATAAACTTCTCTTCCTCCGCTTGTATTCACAGCCCCTGGAGAGAACACAAGAAATCTCCCACAGCCACAGTCCTCCGGCGAAATAGCTCTGAGTTGGCCCGAGGGTCTGGACGCAAACCAGAGGAACACAGAGGGAGATGGGCAGATAGGTGAACGTGTAAACGTCTTGACTCAGGTTTCTATAATCCAAACAGCCTTCACTTTAAAATCCTACAATATATAGACATGATGAAGCAGGGATAATACCAGTCTGGGCTAAATGCACGAAGAATCCAGAATGTGTATAAACGGCATCTAGATTGCAAGAAAAATTTCTTGCTGAAATAAAACAGCTGGAAAGCTTTAGTGTGGAAAAACTTCTAATGCTTGGCACCCTAGACTGGCGCTACCCCTTTAGCCTGCCAGCCCGGTGCACCACGGCACGGCACGCCAACCCAAATCAAACCTACTGACCGACTTCACATTTTCAACATCTGACCGCATTTCTGCACTTTGTGTTAGCAGTTAATTTCGTTCTCACTTTCTCTAATTTTCTCACTTTCAGCCACCCCATAACACCCCTCTCTTTCCTCTCGCTGTCTATCGGAGGCCTCCTGTTGGTATGTGTGAAATGTGAATTAGCAGACGGACTCAACCGTTCCTGCTGAGCTCAAAGAAAAACCCAGACGGGGTGAAAGCGGGGGGGTTGGGGTGGACTCTATGGATCTTTGCCCGGCTCTATCTCTCTAATAGATATACCTAGTTCCGCTCACCTACTGGGACCATCGTATTTCAACTATTTAACAGCGTGCTCACAGCCCTACAAAAACACTCCGTTGGTTTCCATCATCTCTTATTGTTTCTTTTAACCTACATTGTGACCCACGTGTCAGTGGAAAAAGAGGTACACAGGTCGCTTGCTTAAAATTTCATGCCTCTGGGATTGTCTTTTATAAGGGATATTGTTGCTTAACCAACTGCAGTCACTGTTATTTTAATGTAGTTTTTTGTTCTAGTAAATATGTTATTTACTTTAAGCAAGAAGATAATTTGAAGAATGGATGTTGTTTACTTTTTGTTGTGGACAAAAAACATTTTTAACCAAGATCTCTTTTGTGTTTTTTGTTTTCTTTTGAGTTTATACATTCTCTACAAGTGACATGAGGGTGAATAAATGATCATTGTTAGGTGAACTTTAAAGAACTAGTTTTAAATGATAATTTTGCATATTCATAATTTGACTTAATGACTCACTTTTCAAAGTTACATTTGAAAGATATTGGTTCATCCTAACAATAAAATTCTGTCATTAATTATTCCCTCTAATAGTTCCGAATCTGTATAAATGTATTTGTTCTGATGAACACAAAGAAAGATATTTTGAAGAATGCTTGTTGTCCTGCATCATTCAAAATATCACATTTTGTGTAAAGTAACATATCCCACTATGGTAGTCAACGGGGTCCAAGTACTTTGGTTACAAGCATTCTACCCGATTTTAGTGACGTGACATACAAACAAGTATGGAGATCCATACTCAGAATTCTTGCTCTACATTTAACCCATCCAAAGTGCACACACAGTAGTGAACACACACACACACACACACACACACACACACACACACACACACACACACACACACACACACACACACACACACACACACACACACACACACACACACACACACACACAGACTTTGTACAACAGGCTAAGAGGAATTTATAAATGTAATAAAAATTCATCAAACAAAATAATTGATCTAAATGATTGATTTAAGTCTATATTCAGCTTTAGAGTGGTTATGATTAATATAATAGAGATTCTTATTGGAGCAAATATGAACAGTAAGTTGGAAGATTTTCATATAATTTCAATTATTAGTAAATTGATCAATGTCTAAAACTCCTGTCAAAAATAATGATAGTAAGTAAGTACTAAATGTTTTCCTTATATGATCAATCATGCATTTCTCTCCGTCTCAGTTTTTTGAAGACAAAATTCAAAAGCATCTTTAATAAGGAGGTATGATTCACCTCGCTCTTGCAAAAAGCCATTTTGACACGCCTGTCTGTTTGACCATATATATCTCAGTGTGGCCTACACTAGGATCACAGCTGAAACCTTTAGTGACCTCCACAGCGGCCACAACAACAGCAACCCTGCAGGATGCAGGACAATCTCCTTCACAACATCTGCTTCTAATATTGATCATATCATCCTTTCATTCGCTTACTCTCTCCAAGGTCCATCTGGACACATGGGAGAGTTGGTTTGGGCCTGTTGCATAATACTTTGGTGTGTGGTGTCAAAAAGTCCCCTCCTCCAGTGACCTCAGCCACGTTTAAAGTTCATACTTTTCTCAGCTTAACAGAATAAACAAGAAAATATGCATCACTCTAGGAAAATGTAACTTTTTGCAAGACATTACTTACAGTAATAACCCTTAAAGGCTACTAACAGTGGTATATTTATAACGGAAAAAAAAGAATTAAGGGAATGTTAAAAGTATTTTAAGACATTTGGATGTTGAATCATGTTATAATGTTCCCATAGTGGTTTTGAATTTGCCAGTACGATTCTGTTTAGAATTTCCAGAATGTTTCTCAATGAATTACCGTTACAAACTTCTTCTTTGGAAAGTTAATAAATAAAGAATATTTTAAATTATGTTTATTATAATATTTATTTAAATTTCAAGAGAAATTATGTTATAAAAACAATCAAATTACTGATGTACATAAGATTAAGTCATTCGATTTTTCAATGCAAAAATGCAAACAAGAATATTGTTTAGACCTGCATTTATTTGCAAACTACAGAAAAACAAAATAACAGAAACATGTGTTTTTCCAACCTCAAATACTACAAAAATAAGTTTATATTAATTGTTTTATTTGAATTTCTACATGTATGTAGAAAAGGTTACAGGTTTTTGTGATAGCCCTAGTGTTTAAAAAATAGTTTTTATACTGTCAGTCATTCACATTGCTGTTGGATGACATTATGTTTGATTTAGGTTTGAGGGTTAAAATTAAGCGCGCGCTGGATTAGAATGACCACAATCGATTTAGAAATGCAAATTAAATGAACATTTGAAATAGTTCCTTATGTCTATAAGGTGTTGTGTTAAATTTGACCATCTTCTGGTCAAACTCCTCTATAAAGCCACATGATTGCAGACGGAACTTCACTCAGGCACCAGTGTGCATCTTTGTGACACTCCTGGGGGCATTCTCGAAGAAGTAAGGCCAGATTGTGCTTCACCTTTAACCTTTGACTTGTTCCATTGAGGTGAGAGGTCAAACTAGTAAGACGAGGATAAGGATGCGACTTAAAACATAATTATAGAAACTGTATTGATTTTTCCTAATGCATAACCATATGTATCTTCAATTTACATTACAACTTAAACTATGCAATAATCATGATCTCAAGGAAAAAGTAACTTTGAGGATGTTCTGTTCTGCTTTTATGCACTTAAAGCTAATTAAGAACAAACAAGTTCAACCTAACAAATTAAAGAATAAAATATGATTCTTTTACAAACTGTCATCAAGTATTTAGTCCATTTTTGTGGACTAGAGCTGCTGAATCACCGAGACGGCCCATAGAAGAGCATTGCCAGCTCCACTGAATATCTCACACCTACGCTGGAAACACAACACACATTTACCAAGTGAAATTCTTGAGACGTGCATGCAAAAAGGAAATCCGAGATTGAAGAACTCTTGGTTACACAAACACTCAAAATGCAGATGGACACAAACGACAGAGAAACTCTAAAATTCGGACTCTATAACGGTGACTGTTAGAAATCTCACATTACCCAGAAGCACTAAGATCTCCCACAACAGAGCAGATGGAATCAGCATCTATCTTCTCCAGTCCAAGGATTTATTACAGGCTCAGATAGAAAGTCACTGGACATATTCTGTAGTTCCAATTTTGTGTCTTGAAAATGCTAATATGATCTGCTTTTCAACAATTGGCTTACAGTATCTGAAAAGATATTTCAACATAAATACTGATATATCTTATACCGCCAATAATGACATATCTTACATCCGGATGTATCTTGTTGTACATGTTAAGGAGGACAACACGAATGGCAGCATCATGAAGACAGAGTACTGCAGTTTGGAGTTAAAAGCTTGTCATTCAGCATTTCATTTCTTTCCCTTTCTGAAAATTACAGGGTTGAGTGGTGTGAACACAAACACACAGACACACCGCACCACTGGCACACCGCAGGCACACACTTAGGACACTTTCCAGTCAATTTCAACCTTTCTTTTTCAGGACTCTGTGTTTTGATACTTAGACATCCCTAAAGGGCTTTTACATAGCCTGGGTATACGTTTTTATTTTTTATTTAATGACCACATCTATTATGTTTGACAATATTATAACGAAAACACTTTTTTTCGTTTTTTTTACTTGCTATATTTACTGTTAACTTTTACATTCACAATGAATTGTTTGTAACCCATAACAATACCCTAATCCAAGCCCGATGGTTAGTATAGGTAGATAAATGTAACTATAAAGTACATCAATATATGCTTACACTTTAACACCTACACCCTTAAATAAAATAAATATTTATCATTTTATATTTTAGTTTTTTTTGCCTCTTATAAAAATTGGGCTAACAGGAGGAAAGCAGGAGGGACAAATAATTCTTTTTAAAACTGAAATTAAATGTATACTTCACCCAAAAAGAACAATTATTTTACAATTTACTCACTAAAGAAGGATATTTGGAAGAATGTGTGTGACAGTAACAATACTTGGATGCCAATGACTACCCTATTTGAAAAAATACCAATAATACAAAATGAGATATTTTAAAAAAGTAGGACATCAAAGCTCTGGAGACTGATTTACTAGCTTTGCATTTTTCCTACTTCGGTAGTCAATGGGGTCCAATGGGGAATGGTTTTTACAGGCTGGGTTAGATGTACACAAAAAAATGTTGCTTTAAAGGTCCAGTCTGGGAAGTCCAATGGCACGTGAGGATTGCTGCCAACAGCTCAGTCCACCGCTCACCCCTCACTTTGAAACACTGCAGTGGCTGACACAGGACAAACAAGTAATGTTTTTATTGCCGGAGGATCTTTGCGAAACATAAATATAATGAAAATAAAATTGTTTCATTTCTAGCTTTAGATAATTAAAACATAGCATTGTAAATCCCATAAAACCATGATTTATATTGTAATGTAAATCATGTAATGTAACATAGTGGCCTGTTGTCATTCAGCTAGGTGTCTGTCCTCAATTGCTGTAACGTTAAGTTGAATTGACCTCCCATTAAGACTGTGGTCACTGAGTTATGACTCTGGTAATGGTGTAAGCAACATTAAACCACTTCCTTTACTGAACATTGTAATTACTGACGATTCCCATGGGTCACAGGGTGAGAGGAGTGAAAGAGCATGGAGGGGAAAAAATTACATACAAGTGAAAGTGAATGAGAACATGAATGGAAACGAGTGAAAGGAAGATGAAAGAGTATAAAAGTGCGAGAGGTGCAAATGACTGATTGTGAAAGTAGACGTGGTTTCTTAGATGAGTTTCAAGAAAGCAAAGTTTCCTCTGGCATTCCATCATATGGTACTACTTGTATAGTATACTCATTGTGACACATATAAAGATAATATAGCACAGGGAAAGGTTTGACAATATGTTTTAGCAAGCTTGTGGATTTTTAACAATGGCCATTATGGCCAAAATAATGCCATTTTAAGAGGGGGTTTACTTAAAAAATTTTAAATTCTGACATTCTTTCCTTACCCGTTTGTCATTTCAAATCTGTATGACGTCCTTGCATTAAAACATAAAAGACTATGTTTTGTTATCTACATGCACACAAATGAATGCAAGTGAATAGGTGTCGGCGCTGTTTGGTTAACCACTTTCTGCAAACGATCTTCTGTAATGTTATAGGCAAAAAGACAATTCAAAAGGTATTGAAAGAAGGAAAGCAATTTTTTATGACACATAAAACCAAAACTGGTTTTATTAAACTTATAAAATGTTCCGGTTAAGTCATGACACAATTTGTACCTCTACACAAAATAGTTTTAGGATTTTATAATGTTTAATACTGATATTTAAATAAATTTAAATGGAGCATGACAATGCAAGCCAACCAACCAATATGTGCGGACTGGATACTACGATAAAAAATGGATTGTTGAAATTACATATTCATCACGTGTGCTTATCATGTACACAAGGTCTATATGATGAAATCAACTTAATTTAAAATGATGTACATGATAAAATTAAGTAATTCCAACAACCCATTTGTCGTAGCAATCTCTCGCTTCCATCCAGAACAGTTTTGCGCATTATTTTCTGCTGATAACATTTCAGAGGTCAGAGCCATCCATTCTGACAGCACACCAGATATGCTTTATCGTTTTTAATGTTAGTGCAAACTTACGAATTACATTCATGCGACATACAGTAGAAAATATTCACACAAATATAGTGGTAGAGAAACTAAGGTTGACTTTAAATATTTTGGTTTGATATAAATTCAAACAAACCCTGCTTTTAAGTGTTCAGGTTTCGAAATCAGGGGAATTTACTTTAAGTTGCAATTTGCATGAGCTCCTACTGTTCTCAAACCCCGTACATTCTCAGACGGGACCTCAAATACAAACCCTTTTCGTACAGACACCTGGAGATCCAAGGGGCTAGAAGAGAGGCAAACGAAAATTATTTTAGTGCATGTGTAGGACACAATGGAAATTTAGATCAGGGAGATAATGTTTCCATCCAAAGAATGATGCTGAGTTGAGGTCAAAAATTTTGTGTAAATCAACTTCATGGAAACATTTAAGCAAAAGTAAGCAATAAACCCAATTATGCCTATTATTTACTGGATTACAATCATATAACGTGAAAATCATTAAGCACCATAAACCATCGTCTCTGTCTGGCAAATAAAAATAATACGGCCCTTGCCACCTACATACATGCAGACAGTGTGGTTTACTTCCCTTCTTGTTTTGCAAACCACGCAATTAACACAGAGTCCTAACTTTCCTACACATTCTGCTTTAAAGCTACATTCTAGACATTTAACTGAAATGTAGCTCAGCAGGAAACATTTAAAAGGATCTAGAGAATCTCTCCCACTAGTTAAACTGTAAGATGACGCCTTTAAACGTCTGAATCAGTCAAATTCTTTAACTATTCAACAGAAATAAAACATGGAAACTCAGAATCTGGGATCTGTTCTAAAATTGGAAGTCTTTGGCATTATTTTTCGAAAAAAGCAGCTGTGTTTGTGGTCTACCTTGGAAGAATGCATCTCCATCACATTGAAAATAAACTACATGAGGTCAACAAATTTGTGGCGAAGTCGCCAAAAAAAACGATCCAAGTTCTATCACAAAAGGAGGAAAGGGAACACCAGATTTGGGCGTGCTTGAACCCAGGAACCGTTCACACCCCCATATCCCCCCAACCTACCTCTAAATATCCTCATTCTAACTGACATTTTAAATATCTCCCATCACTCACTCCATTCATTTAGAATCTCCTCTCTGACTTCACTGCAATTTTTCTTTATCGCCTCCGAATGGCATTGATCCCAGTTAACCCCGGAAGAGCTGTTATGGTTATGAACAAGGATATTACTGACTGATCTGCTGAGGAAATTAAGGTCCTCTGTATAAATCCACTCCAAACTCAAGTGGACCATTATGCTGTAGGAAAATTCCCTTAAAGTAAAGGTGAAGAGGCTCATTGACCCAGAGGTGACACACAGGTGACATTTCACTCCTCAATTAAAATACTATACATTGAGTAGGAAGGATAGGAACTTTATTTATTATAGCTTATGATTGAGTAATACTCCTTACAATTATTATAATCATCATCATAATTTAAATCCTCACTTTGAAAGGCCCGTCTCCCAGTGTACACTGATTGGTCATACGGTCTTGTCTACTGTTATTGGTCAACTCAGCTGTCGGTTACTGCATCACCACCAATGACGAGACGACATCATGTGAATCCAGTTACTTCTGTAACGGGTCTCGGAGGACGTGTCACAGAAGTAACGGGATGCCTACAGTCCTGATCTTTGCTGTAGTCCAAGACATCTGATTTCTTGAAAAGATGATATCTCGCTTTTTGGTTTTTGACTTCACAGATAGTTCACAAGTACTAACGAACACACAAGAAAAATGTGAAATGAGGTTTTGAATCCAATGGTCACTGTAATATGCAGTACTGGATGTTTTAAAACATGCAATATTTTTAATCTGTGAATCCACTGGTAGAGAATTGCATTAGCAGTGTTTAGGCTATGGGATCACAAAAATTGATTTATTTTGTATTGAATAATGTATTATTCAATAACGTGAAATAATGTGAAAGCTTCTTGCAAATGAAGGAATTCTTTGAGTGATCTAATATGTTGAAAAATGCAAAAATGATAACCTCTGACCCAAGCAAGTATAGTAATCTATAAAGTTCTTATTAAATTTACAGTTCAATCTGTAACACCAAAAAATAATATAATTTGTTTGAAATGTACAACAAGATGCAGTTTCTTTCATCACCGCTATATTCTGAACTTTTTTAAGCCTAAATGATCAACCAATCAACCATTCAGAATAATCACTGGGCTCCAGAAAAGCTTTTTTTTATTTTATGTAGCTTAACGAGTAAGAACAATTCAAATCAAATAAAAATAAAGTTATATTTACTTCAAAAATCTTTTAAAAACATTAAATAAATATTTTATCAGTTAAAATTTCAAAATGATTGATTAAAAACCCAACGGTTAACTTCTCTAAAATGAAAAAAAAAATTTAAGTTCATCTAATAGTGGATTTATTTAACAAATATCTGATATACACATAATATTTTGACAAATTCTAATAGAAATATTTGAGTAAAATCAAGATTTTTACTCAATACTACAAAAATATAAGTAAACAATAATGATGTATTTTACATTAGCAAATACACCTACTATAGGTTAGAATATCTCTTGGCTCCAGACAGAGGCCATTAGCATTCTTTTGGCTCTAGTGTTGATGTGGTTTAAGAGCCTTGGAGCCAATAGAACTAATGTGGTGGAGATCTATGCAGTTGGAGGCTAGTGTCAGAGTAAGAGCTGAGAGGAAATGGACCCATTTAGAAGAAACAGTGTGTGCTGTAAAACCACTTGGCCTAAAGAATATTCAACCCCACATTATGACCCCAACACACATACAAGCAGTCACACACTAACACACACACAAACTCTTGCACACATCCATTCCGAGTAGACTTTACTCTCACATAATTGCTAGCCACACTCCAAACATCTCACAAGAACGACAAAAACCAAAGAAAATCCAAAGCTCTCACCACTATCGTTTATGGAGGCCAAAGTATTTTGATTGTAAACAATGGCTTTAGCAACAACAACAAAATATCTGAGTGGTTCAACCACACTGATTAAGGCCGTTAACAGGAAATATGCAGATGTTGAAATTGCAGGAAACAACATTTACTTTTTGTCGACGTCCGTACACAGGCCCACACACTAATTATTTACAATATATGTCAAAATTATTGCTGTTGTTATTATGGATTCTTTGTCTGTACAAGTTACAAAATACAATAATTAACAACGATATACAAGTTTCAAAACAATTGTTTGAAAGAATGTTATGTAACTTCGTTAATTTCGTTGTGTTAACATTTCATTTTTACAACTGGACCAAGGATTTAAATTTCATAAATCTTTTATGTAAGACTACATTTTGAGGAATAATTTCCTAAAGTAAGTGTTTTTGTTGTAAAGAGAAACACTCCTAAGTGTTTCACGTTCATTTATCTTTGAGATTACGAGTACTTTTATGTTTTTTCAATTTTGGTGTAACCATTATTTACAACATAAACATAAATAATACAGGCTAAACATAAGTTTATAATGTGCAAGATAATTATTTACGAAAATCCATCAGATTTTTGTTCAGTGTATTTCGCAACCAAAAATTCATTTTGACAGTAAATAAATGTCAATCTTTAACAATTATGATGTAGAAAAACTTATATAAAAGTACCTCTCTCCCATTAGACCTCAGGGTATTTCATGACTTTTACATCACCAGGCACCTAGGAATGCTTCAAACTTTAAACCTTCTTTACTCTCCACTTTCTTTCACTCATACACACCCTATCAACAATACTTGTGTCCAAAAATATATATTTTGAAGAATATTGGTTACCACCAACATACTACTCATTAACTTGGACTTGTTTTGTGACCACCTTTAAAATATTTTCCTTTTTTGCTGTAGGAAATAAAATAAAATAATTGGATATCTCTTCAGTTCTGCGCACAGAAGAGGATATTTGGAAGAATGTTGTTAACTGAACAATGGTGGTTCCCATTCCCTTTTAGATTATTGTATGGTCAAAAAATACTGAAATCGACAGGTACTGTTGTTGTTTAGTTCCCATCATTCTTCAAAATCTCTTCCTTTATGTTGGCATCTCCAGGTATGTTTTATTGGCCATAGGATTACATATTTAGGTCTTACAACACTTCAATTCAGCCCTCCAGCTATTACAACCACCCTTTAAACTTTCTTTCTGAACATCTTGTTCATGCATTTTCTTTCCGTGACCCATCTGCTCAACATTCGTACTAAATCACTTCTTTCGGCACAGATCTTTAGGATCTGAGTTACTGATGCATCAATTGGCTCAATGTACATTCTATATGGATCAATGGATCCCAGGAACGTGATGTGACTGTGGGGCAAAGTCCAAGATCTGAGCCAAGGCATATGATACTAAGAACTTCAACGTTTAAACAGACAAGCATGACAAGACAAAGCTTTCAAACCAGTATTTACAGCAGACCAACCATGGAAGGGCCTCATCGCTGCATGAACATCATGGAAAGAAAACATGGCATACAGTGTTGGCCTAGCTCAAGCTCTGCTTACTGTTTAGATGCAATGGAGCTCAGCCAGGGTGTAAAGATTTAGGAAACGGCCCATATGGCTGATGCTTGAACACAAAGCAGGCTTGGAAGCAGTGACTACATGCGTTCAACCTCCTAAAAATGTCCAGAAGTTTGCCCATAAGACAGGAAACTTCACATAAG
The DNA here is from genome assembly GCA_033220385.1 of Triplophysa yarkandensis. Taxonomy (NCBI): domain Eukaryota; kingdom Metazoa; phylum Chordata; class Actinopteri; order Cypriniformes; family Nemacheilidae; genus Triplophysa; species Triplophysa yarkandensis. The sequence continues at coordinate 7,365,403 of CM065658.1, read as the reverse complement.
AGCTCTGAATATATATCAATTGTTTGGTCAAGCCAACAATGATGCTAAGTGGAAATGTTTGCTAAGGCCTCCTATTTTTTGTATTTTTACAGCTGAAACTGAGATACTCGAAAATCTCAAGTGGCTCCTTAAAAAAAATCTTAAAGTCTTTCCCAGCAAATACATCCTATTCTAAATATTTGTTCATATCCTTAGGATCCAAACATCCTACAAATATAAATTATACGTAACTTAGAAGTCTCGTAGATCTCATGAGCACTAAAAGAAAAGTCATCTTTAAGTGTAAATACATGTGGAAATGGTCACACTTGTAGTAAACAGCACAGTAAAACTGTCCCTGAAGGAAATAAGCGGGTGACGTTTTCACATCTGGATGTTGCCTTGGTCCATAAGCTCTGCGTCCACAAACATGTGGAACTGCAGATGTTGCCATGGCCGCAAGGGCAGGAACATAAAGAGCATTTCCTTAGGCAGTATTGTATAACACCTTAAATAAAACTCACATCACAACTTTAAGACCAAAAGAAACGGATAATATCACTGGTATGCTTGAAAAGTACTGACATGATTCAGACTATTGAATGTGCAATAATGTTGACACGTCTCTTACGATCTCATCTCCAGTTTTTCAAACACAGAGCTACCAATGAACATGTGGCAACCACTCGTTCCTGCAAAACCGAGACGAAGCTAAAGACAGAGTACATTTCAACATAGATATATGACAGCCGTGGAGTCGACAGTAAACCATTGTCCGTCTTTCATCCTCCGTATCCCTCATCCTGGAGACTTTTGACCTCCTCTGTGACCCTTCTGCCATTGCACAACTGTGTCTAAACTAAAAAGGTTGCCACGTGGAGTGTCTTGCAAAAGTGTCGTCTTCTGCTCTTGAACTAGTTTGCATGTTTTCTTTTGTCATTTTAACAAGCAGTTTCTTAAAGCAGGGGGCATCACCCTGTTTCTAACATTATAAGTGCTTTAGACTGTTAAACATGTTGAGTTGACATGTTCAACATGGTCCATTTGTTTAAAATTCCAGTTGGACGCATGACATTTTTTTTTGCTCAATTTACTTCCCTTGTACAGCCAAAGGCCTCATAAAAGTTATTTTAAATATTCAAATATTCGCCATCATAAGATCACAAGTTCTTTATTGGCCACTTGCCCTCAAACTCATTGCTCAATCCCTCAGTGGAGATTGGTCACAAGCGTTGCTCACAACCCAACCTCGGGAGCTCGCCTTATCTGAAAATGTCTTCTGTAAATGTGAGTAAACCAAAGACTTTTCAGATATATGAACCACGTGATTCTAAACTACAGTTACTAAAGATTAACATAAGAGTGGCAGAAACTGCCTGGGATACTTCTTGATTAAAGTCTCGCACTGAGATGCTTTGAAAAACCTTTTAAAGGAGTCCCGGTCTATTCTGCGCTTTATTCCAAAAACATTTGTATTAAATAAACTGAACATTATGTAACTTATTTCAAGTACTTTGATAACTATTCAAACTTTTTAACTTTGACCGGTAGAGTATAAAACCCTTGTGGTGAAACAGTTCCATCTTTGTGCCGAATTAGCCTATGTAAATATGCAAAAAACAAGAACATTTACTCATGTTAGCTCTATACATTATTAATTTGAGGAGCACATATTTTAATGAAAGCATATGGGGTATTGCCACAATTTCAGGGTGACTTTAAGGGATAGTTCACCCAAAAATGGAAATCTAATAACAATTTATTCACCTTCCAGTTGTAAATTCCTTTGTTCTGATAAATCAAGAGAAAGATATTTGGACAAATACTTAGTCTCTTTTGAAAACCATCAGAGGAAAATATATTTTTCGTATGGTTAAACACAAAATAAGATATTTTAAAGAATGTAAAGCATGAAAAATATTCTTCTAAATTGAAAATATTTTACATATAAATCAAATCTAAAGTTTCCTACACTTGTGGTCAATGGTGTCCAAAAACAAGCCCTTATCCAAATAGATCAATCTCTGTTTTTAACCACACAAAGACTTCAATAAGATTTAAAATAATTAGAAAGTTAATTTTCATTTTTGGGTGAACTATCCCTTTTAAGTCCTTACTTTTACTTTTTAAAATAAGAGAAGGTTAAAAATGAGACAGAAGAGGTAAAAGGAGAAACACGTGGGGAAAACCTTGCCTAACTTGGCATGACATTCGTCTGACTCACAGTTGAAGATGAATGAAGAGAATCAAGCAAATGTTTTGCTGGATATGGGAGCAGAGAGGGTATGAGAAGGACACGACTCTTGTTGTTTGCGTGTGTGAGATGAGAAGCAGATGTTAGTGGACGCGAGCTGAAGAAACATGACGTCCATGAGACAAGACTTCCCAATCGCACAATGACGAGCGGGAGGCTGTTCAGAAAACATCATAAAGCTAGATGTGCATCACTTCTCCACAGATGTGTGATACAGATTTTGGGAAAACACAGGTGAAATCACCTTGTAATAAATTTCATCTTACTTAAAAGAGTTTTTATCGTGGTAAAGAAAAAGCAGACCAGAATAACATATCTTTGATCTCAGTGAGAGACGTTCACATGCAAAATTGAAGTGGTAGCTAGCAAACAAAAACAAAATATGGCTTGATTTATGATCCTTGCGTGCCCGGGTCTTCATTCTAATGTCGTCAATGGAGAAGCCATCTTTCATTTATTTGAGTATAAACATCTGAAACTTGCTGAATTTTACTGAAGGAAAATTTAGATCACAATGGTCATTAGGCTGCTTTAGGCAAACATGTCAAACTAACAATCAAAGCTTTTGGCCAAAGGATCATCCAATTTTTTTGCATTCTCAAATGTGTTTCAGACACAATTTCCAGTGAGGATACATAAAGTAACTTGAATGTAATCCCACATCTCATCCATATGAAGTAATTCCAAGTCCATGAATACGAAAATTAAAAAAAGTTAATATAAGTTTAGTTTTGTGATTTAGTTTTTTGAGTGTAGTAAAGTTTTAATTTGATCAAACCATTTGCAAAAATATAATTGCTGAGTATTTTCTCCATAAATCCATAAATAAAAAGTGGTTTACAACTGTCCCGGTTAATGACGTAGTTAACCTCTAACTAATCACAACAACTCATTTTACCTTATGGATAAGCAGTTTGAGCCATATATATATATATATATATATATATATATATATATATATATATATATGTGTGTGTGTGTGTGTGTGTGTGTGTGTGTGTAAATGATGTGGTTTCAACTCAGTTTCAATTTCAGCTTTACATTCAAGCTATTTTAAGTCTGAAAAATTTATTTTCACCTGAATTTTTTTTTAAATGCTTCATTTTGATGGACTAAGAATATTGTTAAGGATTATCAACAACGGGGGACCTTAAGCACAAGTGACCCTGTTTATACTCCAGAAGGTTCATGAAAGTTCATGAGTATGTGCTTTATCATACGTTTCCAAACGCAAAACACAACCAGAGAGCCCTTCATATCATTTGCTTTTTTTAGTGGAAATCATGTTCGAGTAATAAAATAGAGGTGTGAAACCCAAGTGTCAGCCAGCCATTGTGCTTGAGATTATGTGTGGGAAGATGAGAAAATGGGGCTTGGTAAACCTGCGCCCTGTTTTGAGGTGGTGGGCTGCCACAGGGGACTGCTGGAAAAATTTGCAGACAGAAAACGCGTTTTGTTCCAGGCCACCCCGAAAAGGCGTGAAATTCAGCGTGAAAAGTAAGAGCAACCTTCCACGGTCATCTCCTATGGAACCCCAGTTATCATGACAGTCAAATTCAAAACACACATGGTCTGAATACTTGGCATATTAAAATTTTAACTTTGTAAAAAGACAAACTTTTCAAATGCTATTTTCTTCTTGTCGTGTTTTTGGACATTCATTTAATTAGCATATTGGATTTCGCCAGTTACATTGTATTGCATCTGCTAACAAAGCAAACGTTAAATCTTTTTCAGAAATGGTGGGATGGTTCTGGTCAAGTGGGACTAGCGTTCCTGTAAGCGGATCTTCCATAACTGATCTGTTTCATTCATCGCCTTACTCAACAAAACGAACATCAGAATCAGAACTATTTTATTCAGATCACCACATGCAACAAATCTTCCTAACTGAAGACATTTTTTACAGAATATTAAGCCATTCTACAGCTCACATGGTTTGATTTATCTGTGTCTAAATCCAGCCAGAACAATGAGATCAGATTTGGCTGGCTCAAACCAGAGAAGGGGAGAGAGAGAACAGGCATCAGTAAACACCAATGACTCAGTGAATTTTAGATAGTCTGTAAATCATTATCTCAGTTCGAGGACATCACGGAGCTCACCTTATAACACAACAAAGATGTTAGAGTACTATGAAGAACATACTCTAACACTTCATACGCAAACGATGGAGTCACAATGGAGAAGTTTTTAATTTGTGGTTTAAAGATTTATGTTCAGAACTGGAGTGTACCATTGATGGTTTGAGTATGCTTGCTGTGCATGAATACAGATTCATTCATTATATATATATATATATATATATATACACAAGTAGAAAAATTCTCATTATCTCAAATATTTCTATTGGAAAACACCAAAAATATTTTTATATGAGTGTATATGAAACATTTCTTAAATAAACATATAACAAACTCATCATTTTAATATTTTCAACTGAACAAATCTATTTTATGATTTTAAAAGATTTTATTAAGTAAATAAAAGTGACTACTTTAATAATATTTATTAAGCCATGAACATTTTTTTTTACCAATATTTTACCAAAAGACCAGCAAAAAATAATATTGATAATAATAGTACAAAAAAAATTATAAAATAAAATTGAAGATGGAACTTGGGTGATAAGTTGTGCAGAAATGTATGTGTAGAACGTTTTATGTTCCATATTTGTAAACCATCCATTGTAACATACATTGTTTTCTGCAGGAAAAAATTAAAATGTTTAAAAAACAGCTCTCTGATAAAAGAAATCTGTGATCTTTAACAGAACAATAGGTTTTGAAAGAAATTCAAGACAGAACCCAGAAATCGATCGAACAGATTTATGTAAGACAATCTTCGACGGTTTTCATACTGGTGTAGTTTTAAAAGAATCAAACAAGAAACAGTCAAAAGCTTAACATCTTAACACAAGAATGACGTTAAAAAATCATACATTACACCAAAAATTTTGTGTAACTCCTAAAGTTGTGGTCTTGATCTGTCTTGAAATAAAATCCAGATCGGTAAATCGGAGACAGAGACAAGAACAAGATTAAAAAGAGTTGAGTCTGAAACAATACCATCAAAAATAGTCTTTGAGACCGGACTTGAAACCATGACATCACTGTTTTCAGTTTTCACAGTTTACATAGAAATCACAAGTTTCATTCTAATATACATTCAAACCATGCCATGACAGCAGTTGGACGTCACTGGTTTGTCCATATCCTTACCGCCAATATAGTCATCCTAAAACCAAATATTGATTCATGAGAGGTTTTAAGTTTAAACATTCAACATGAAACAGTTTACACTAATGTCAGCTATAGTGATACAACACATACTTGCTTATTTTACAAACAATGATTTGGCAGCACATATTAATGAAAGTGCACCAGCAGGCTCTCATTGTAATATATTTCACATTATTAAAATAAAAACAGCATCACATTTACATCCAGATGACATTAAATGGACAACACATGCCCTGAAGTGCTGGATTCAGTCAAAGTTGTTTGTTTGTCTGTTTCTGTGACAGGCATGTACTTAAACAATGAATGAATAGTTTTGTTAGCAATACTGGAATAGAGTCCCACTATGCAGCAAAGCAGATAAATGCATTAAACATACAAAATTCTTGTGTTGCTTTTGGTTTGAGGAGTAAAACACACACAGATGTTTAACCATTGAAGACTGGCACATGTGTCACGAACAATAAAAACCTATAATCCACTGAATTCCAGCATCAAAGGCATTTCTGACAAGCTAACACATATCTGTATAAAAATACTGAAAAATACAGGACGACATTTCTGTTTCCCTAATATGTTACTATACAAACCTTATGATGTAATTTGACATCACTCATCTATGTCGAGTTTAACAGGTAACTGAAAAATTTGAGAAGCTTCTTGACGACTGCTAGAAATCTGAAACATCTTAAATTAATATGTATTCAAATGGTGAAAAAAATATTTCGAATTGTTTTATTAAAGAAAATATAAGATGAAAGAACACTTATGATTTTGCATTAACACTCTTTTTCATAGAACAAGACTCAATATCTTAAGTCACTTTCCTTGTTAAGTTAATTCAACTTGATTTAAAAATGTTTAGAATATCATACAAAATAAACATTTATTTTAACTAATTAAGATATTTTAAAAACATAAATACATTCTTTTAAGTTGACAATTTTAAAGGAATTCATTAAAAAAAAAGTCCTCGGAAATGTAAAATATATGTGTAGGTTTATGTTTTGAAAAATTAAGTATATATTTAGCGAATAAATATTAGTAATATAACCTTTTATATTTTTTTATATACCTCTTATATTTATTTAAATGACCACCAAATTAAAACATTATATTTAATTAATTTCAAATCTTTACAAAAATTACTAATTACTAATTACAAATGCTGTACAAAATTACACTAGTTGTCGATTTGCATGAGAAATACAAAAAACACAAAAAATGTTCAATTACTTTAAAATATGTTTTGTTGAATGTCGTCCACTTTTCAATAGGTAAACCGTGATAGATATGTTTCACTCTCTCTCGTTTCACTGTTTTGTGACTTTTTGTGTTGTATTTTTTATTATCAGTTGTGTGTTGAAATAAGAAAAAGTATTGCTTGAACCATATGCTTTGCATTACATTAACAATAAAACACAAACGGTCAAATTAAGTTGTCGAGCGTTGATAAGAAATGCAAATGATGACACTGCTTGCTTTGACTTATAACCTTTTCTAAACAAGTCTTCGTATAGTAAACAAAATGATTTAAAAGGTGACTGACATATCAATCCGAAGAGAAGATTTAAAAGATTGAATAACACGTGAAAGACAGAGAGCAGCCCTCAGAAGGTGAGAGCAAAAGCAAATGAGGAGTGACAGTGAACCTCAGCAGATGGATGAGCGTGTATGTTGTTAACATGGAGGAGTGGAGCTTGTCTGATGCCATCTGACCTAAGATACTGTCAACATGTGTTCCGTATACGAATGTATCCAGCACTCGATTTATCATGCTAGGTCTCACACATAGTCTGGTTGCCAATGTGAATGTCTAAGACCACACATATGGCATAAGACATTGCCATGTGTAAAATAAAAGACAATTTTACTAAATGTAAGCCTTTACTTTGTAAAGGAATACCAATAATTACTTTGTAACATACAATACAATGCCGGTGCGGTAAATACATTGCAATGCAATACAATGAAAGATGGATAGGACATGGATGGATGGATGGATGGATGGATGGATGGATTGAGGGATTGATGGAAAGATGGATGAATAAATGTATGCATGTATGTATGTATGCATGTATGTATGTATGTATGGATGGATGGATGGATGGATGGATGGATGGATGGATGGATGGATGGATGGATGGATGGATGAATAAATGGATGGATGGATGGATGGATGGATGGATGGATGGATGGACAGGCGATGGATGGGGAATTGATTGGGGGAGGATGGATGCATGGATGGATGGATGGATGCATGGATGGATGGATGATGTTGGATGGATGTATAGGGGATGAATAGATGGTTAGGGGATTGGTAAATGGAAGGATATGGAATGGATTGATGGATAGGGGATGGATGGAAGGATATGGGTGGATGCATAGGGGATGGATGGATAAATGGATGGAAAGATAAAAAGAGAAGAAAAAATAGAATAAAAATAAAATTAAATTAATAAAATAATAAACAGTTAAATTTGATTGTCTTCAATGTTTTCACCTTTTCACTAGAATTTGCAGAAATATTTTCTTGTCCTTTTAACAAGCAACTTTTTAAGCTCTCACTCTAAGCACGTTCTTAAGAACCTTAAATGAGTCCTCGTCTTTTCTGGGCTCTTATTGCCTCTTCTATCTTCAATATTCAGTCAAACTCATTCCTTTCAAAAACATTATACATTCAATAAAATGTTTGTTTTGCAATGAAAAAGCATGTATGTTTGCTGAAGTATATTTTTGTCGATGAAACTAATTTCAGGCATTTAGGCATACACCGTCAGATCAATAGTTAATTAAAATTATAAGCAATATTTCCCACAAGTGTCCCAAAATATGACAGCTAGCGTAAACACACACAAAGCCTCAAATCCGTATGACCTCACCCTTATGTAATTTATTATTAACAGTGTGATACAGAGAAACCCATTTGTGTTATATAAAGGGATCTGCCGGACTGTCTGGGGTTGATGTGTTCCAGACTGAATGTACAGTACGTAATTCTGACAGCGTGAGACAGGACACAGGTGTCCACCAGTATGCATGTTACGTATGTGAACGCTTGTTCGTTCGTACACATCACGCAAGCAGTCATCCTCAAAACATTAGTCACAGATTCCATACATGCTTCATCTCATTACTGGAAATGAATGATGGTCTTTGTAAGTCTATTAGAGACAGCACTGAGATGGATTTGGATCACCTCAAAATGAACACTAATGCACCGTGAATGAGAACTCAGACCAGCTGGATGTAGGCCATCCTCACGAGAAACTAATATCTCCTGACTGAGATGTTGCAACAAAAGCAAACCAGCTGAAGGAAAGATCACAAAACAGCTGAGCACTGACAGTTTCAAGTACAACATAAACAATCTCAGAAAAAAGATAGAAGCTTTCAAACTAGAACAAACCATGTGTTCATTCTAGCCCGATTTATACAGATGTTTCTCAAAACTCTAAAAGTTTAAGACATTGTTATGAGACATCTAAACTATTTAATTAAATAGGATGTCATTGTTTGCATTAACCTCGTTGACGTTTGTAGCAAGTAAACATTGCTTTGGTTAAATGCTCATTGTTGGCCAAACATAAATTGTTTTATATACAACCATATGCTACATGAATAAACACATAAAATATGATTTTATAGCACTTACCTTGATATTGCAGGAGTGCAAAATCCTTGTTGGTCCACAAACAGTGTTCAACCAATCAAAATGTAAGATCTGATTTGGGGGTTGGGCCAGATTAAGATTTTACTTTTACTTTAAAATAATAATTCCGTCATTTTAAACCTGTATGACTTTTTTCTTCAACAGAACACAAAATAAAATATATTTAGAAGTTGGGAACTGGCAGCCATTCACCAGCATTGGTTTTGTGTCCAAACATTATATTTCTTAATTTTGTAGGTATATTTACATTTGTCTTAGTAATGCTTCTTTATGAAAATACATTAAGAAGCTAAGATAGAAAGTTTCAGATTAATGTTTAAAGCTATATATATATATATATATATATATATACTGTTGGTATTGGCTTTAACATTTCGTGTTCATACATAAAAGTGAATCATTTAAAATAATATTTTTTTTCAAAATTATATGCAAACATGTTAGGTCACTTTTCTTGTCAACATTTTTGCTTAAGGTGTAACATAAACAGCAAGGCGGTTTCAGCCAATTCCAGCATATTGATGGGACATAAAAACAAAGAAAATCTATGCACATTATACTGTTTCTTTATCTTTTTCTAAACTCAAGTATGAATGTCAGAAAAGTACCCGTCTCTGCATAAGTTTTCTTTAAAAAGTCAAATAAATATGTTTGGGTGACATAAAATGACATGGTTATCTGAAGACAACAGATTTAGAAAATGAAAATGCATGAACCAGAACCAATTATGCCCAACGAATGGACTAGTGATAGCCTTTTATTAAGAATATATATTGTAATTTCAGTTGTATGTGTCTATTTATAATATGTATTATTATGGATGTGACAATCCTGAAATTGCTCTTACTTGACTAAAATCAACACTTAAAAGAATGAGCACATTTAAAAGCTTTGAAATTAAATATATTTACTGTTTAAATGTTTGTATGTGTTAATTACATTTTTTTTTATCTCATTAACTCAAATATTAGAATACACCAAAAAGAGTGGGCTATATCACAAAATTGTATATATACATATTTCACCTGGATTGACTCCATTACACAAAGTTACATTACACACAAACATTGTAAAAGCCGTAACATAAGGAGCTATTAAGAAATGTTGACACACATACCTATGGCTAACATGCAGTTTACATATGTTAAGTTTATCAAAACCCCGCAGAGCTGGCATTAACCACACAAACACATATGGCTCATTTTACACATTGGTAATTGTTCACAGCAACGAACACACAAAAAACGAGAACATCCTAAAGTGGGCCAATCCTGTATTTTGCAATTACAGGATGTTCTTGGGATTGCTTTCTTATTATATCAAATGCCAACCGGAAATTCGGGGATATTACTTTAATGCTGTGAATCTGAGAAAATGCAATTGAGCCACAAGATAATCTGATGGAAATCAGAGTTTGATTAATTCCTGTAAGACCCACCTACACATGGGGATTTATTTGAGAAGGTAACGGTGGTTATAAATACTGTAGGGCATGGATTAGTGTCGGAAATATTGCCACTATACATAATGGATTTACTTTAAAAATGATGCTGTTATTTTCTACCCAACACCCACATACACATCATTTTATCATATTCTGAGGATCAAGGCTAGTTGAAACAATTTGTCCTTCATGGAATATTAAAGATATAAAAATGCTGAAAAGCTACAATATATCTTGTTTCTAAACGTCTAAAAGAAATTCACTGTTGGAATAATTTTGAAACAGGTAACAACAAAAATATTTAAAGGAAAGTATAACTCGGAAAAATAAACTTTTCTTTATGTCACAGTCCCATTAGACTTTGAGTTAGCTGCGTTTTCATCCAATTGCTTTAATTCACATTTTTATCGCATTAAAAAACTGTCGATGGAAATGTGTGACGAAAAAACTAGTTAGATGGATGCTTTATTCACAAATGTTTTATACGTACAAATTTGAAACAACATGAGGATCGAATGATGACAAATCTTTGATCGCATTAAAGGAAAGAATGTTTTGAGTACAATTTATCCCAATCGACTTGAATTGGTATTGTGTCCATTCCGTAAAGGTAAATGTGGACAAAAGTGATTTATCATTATTCTTCAAAATGACTTCTTCTGTTATGTAGCAGAAAGTAAGTCATTAAGGTTTAAAAGGTTGCGGATGAGTGATAGATTTTACATTTTGGGTGGACTAACCCCACCAAAAGTTGACATCATTGTTCACCTATGCATTCAACTTTGGCATCTTTGTTAGTTGTACAGATGAAATGACCCCTCCTCTTTCCCTTCCGTTTAATAATTCCTGTGCATTTCTAAGGTTAGATTCAGGAATGTGCCCCATTTCCCTAGGATGTGGAAAGCGGAGCCCAGCCCTGCCGCCCCTCCCCACAGTGGGCCACGGACTGAAAAGAGCCTCTGAACCCCTGGACATCCTTCCTTAAGTACCCGCCCATTCTGTTCCCATCCACACCACAGCAGTTCCTGATTGGACAGCGGCTCTCTGACTTACAGTACAGGTACAGTGGTCCTCTTGTACCCTTGAGTAATTCTTTGGTATACGGTGTGGTTTCACCATATGCCAGGGGTCTCATAAAGCCCTCCACATATAAACCAATAAATCCATTAAACACAGGTTGAAACAGTGGGTGTAATTCTGTTCAGTCTCCCAGATTGTATTTGTTTAGCACTGAGGTTGATTTTATATAAACATAAGGGCTACACAAGTATTTGCATAATACTCATAAACACAAATGACTTCATTGAAAGCTGAATTTAGAGTTTTGAATGTAATATAAGACTACAGTCCAACTGAGAAGACAGTTTGTAGTTTGGAACGACCCCCCCCGATTATCACTTCGCCTTGCCAATACAGGTCAGGGTTCGGCCGGACGCTGGACGGCCCGCTGTTTCAATGACACTGTTAAATAAAGCTGTTTTGCATTATTCCGCTCTTGGGTCCTCACTGTCTCTCTATAGAACCCGACAATAAAACATTAACTCTTATTTTCAAAGTCAGCAGTAAAGACTAATGGCCGGCTTAAGTGTTGCCCTAAGGGAAAAACAATATTAAAACAAGCTTATAAAATGTCTCTTTTGAGAACTTAAAAGTTCATTTTAGTTTTCATTTTTAGGTAGTACCATTTGTTTGTGACTAATAGTCTCATGATTTAGTACATTTTAGAATCAGTAAAAAAAAAATGACGACATTTTTACGCATCTCTTTCTTTCACATTGTTGTTGGGTGAAATTCCTAAGGTTTGTTTTTGACAAGATTTTAATAGACCCTGGACTTGCTATAATACATCTAGAAATTATGCAACTTAATGGTTTCTTATTTTTTCCTCTACAGTATACTACATGGGTAAAGAACTTAAAAAATGGTTTTGAAGGTGGAAGTGACAAGTGTTATAAATAAAACCATGTACCAAGACATTACCTGAGAAAAACTGAAGGAAATAAACATCAACAGGCCTTTTTCTGAGTAGGTATTCTAAGGTTTGAGTAAATTCTAAAATAAAAGATGACTGGTTCACAATGGACAAAAAAATTTATATAAAGGAATATTAGTTTTACATGAACATAAAAATATGAGAAAACAGAAAAGCTCACAATATTTTAACATTCTTTGTTGATAATCTCTTTTTAGGGTTTAAACTCCTGGTTGTTTCTACAACTTGCTGTTGGTGTTCAGTGGTAGTAACACTTAACAGTTTAATTTGTTAATTTCCCTTAAAATGAAACTGTGTCATAAAGATATTTTGAAGAATGTTAAGACGTGAACGACGGAAGCATCCAAACTCTTAAAATAATTTGAGAAAATATGCACAATTAACTAATATTACATTCAGGCATACACATAGATATGTCCGTAAAATAAACAAAAAATTTACTGGTAATTTTCTGCCAGTATTTTATCAAAAATTTTTTTTTACTGTGCACTCACTTGCGCTTTATTTTGTGTCTGTCCAATTTAAGTGAACAGGTAGCTCAGTAATTCTTCTAAATATCTTTAGTACATACAGTTTAAGAATGACAAGAGGGTAAGTAAATGATTACAGAGTTGTCATTTTTGGGTGAACATTGCCTTTTATTTTTTAATTTATTGATTATCAGTTTTGTCATATTTAATTACAGAGGATTTCTTAAAGATAATGTAATATAATATAAAAGTAAATGTTTGATTACGAATGTTTCAAAAAGTAGTTTAATCTAATTAGAAGTACTTTTTAAAATATGATTAAGTAACCCAGATTACATAAAACCCAGCTCTGCAGGTTAAGTACAATGATGTAGTTACATATAAATTTATAAGAGGGCTTCTGTCTGAGATGTCCTAATGTGATGGTCTATTTGAGAAACAAGTCACATTTTGGTGGCTTAGATGGCACATCACCAGTGAAATATAGTCTGGATGCCAACATAAGTCAGAAATTGGGCAGTAAAAAACTCCCTGTGCCTGCGGCAAGAGAAACCCAAGCTTATTCTCCAGTTGTTTTGTACTAGCATAAGATCTGCTTGAGATTTCCCAACTGTCAACCGAGAGCCAAACATGACCACAGAAACATCAGTTTTTTTTTTAGAATTACTCTCAAAGGCACTTTGGGAAATAATGGAAGAACTGAACAACACTGGCCTAAATTATACTCAAAATTCAACCCACCAGCCTGTGCTTTTATCATACAAAAAGAAGGTGTGGTTAATTTTTTCCTATTAAAAGAAAATGCAAAGATGTCATCATGAATTTAACTTAAGCTTCCAGTTTTATAGGAAAAAAAATAAATGTGCAATTTTGATGGACAAATATTAGCTTTTGGGGATTACATTATTGACTAAAGGGTCATGACATCTCCATTTTCTTTAACCACATAAACATATTAAAAAAAGTAACAAACTTAATTTTTACCTTTAAAAATAGTTTACCAAAAAATGGTTAAGATGAGATTTAATTAGGTAAAGATGCAAATTTTCAATGTACAGAAAATGTTAAGATTGTTTTATATTTTTGTTATTATATTTAATAAAAAAGTTACTGATAGAAACTTTTCTTGGAATCATAAAATGCTGCTAAAGAAAATAAAGGGAAAAAGAATACTCCAAATATTTGTTGTGGTCGCATAAAAAACAACATACAATAGCATGCAAGTTTGGAATAACAAAGTGTAAACAACGACATGACATTTTGGGCGAACTATCCCTTTAAGGCTGAAAAGACGTTAACAGTGGAGAATGTGACGACCCTTAGACGCCAAAAGTAAAAACAATGATCATGGCGACTGCACACGGCCAGAATATGAAGTCATAGTTTTGCTCCTAGGAAAACAACATGGACACCCACCCATGATTGAAACATTCTGACAGTACTAAAAATGATTATTCCACTCCAAGTTCTTTCTCTGTTTTATGTTATGTACTAAAGCAATCCTTTAAATGCCTCGTATAACATTCCTCATGAAACTTTTATGTGGTTTACACAGAACACTTGGACACATGGACAACAATGAAGCACCAAAACAAAAAGTTCATAAAGAGAAACCAAACACTTTTTTTTGTTTATAATGAGCTTTTATTTAAAAGCACATGTATTAGAGCTAAGTACATTTAGCAGGAAAAAACATTTGCTATATTTTCTTTTGTACAAAACGAGACAATACAAAAATACTAAGTGAATTCTGATACAATTGTATGTGTTTATTTAACAGTTAATAAAAACGTACTAATACAAATCTACAATATTTTAGCTACCTAAATACAAAAATCTGTCAATCGATGCTCATAAAAGCAGCACTTTGTAAATAACACAGGTCATGACACATTGCTTCATAGTGGATATATCTAAAAATGTCGAGAAATAATATTTTACATAGTTAATTTTAGTGATTTATACATTATTTATATATTTCAGAGTAAGAAATGAAACTGTTTGTTGAAATGATAGGACGGACTATACACTGGGAGGGATGTGCAATACATTTGGAGCTTTAGTTGTGTTGTATGGATGTGTTTTCTGGAATAATCAGGCAGTACTGTACAGCTGTTAGTGGAAACAGTAGACATTATCAAGAAACGAAAAACATAAAGGCAAAGAATAGGCATTTCGAAAAACTCCACAGTTTTCTTAACATTTCTTCACATGGAAACTGTCCGCTCAACCTGGATCAGGCGAGGAAACAGCGACACAGACACGGACAAACACACGTGCAAACACATGGGATAGAATACATCTGTGGAGGGATCCCACATGCCGCCCCCCACCAAATAACGCTGGGGTACGGGCAGCTTGACTCATGCCAGGATAGGCAGAGGGCACAGGTGGCATTATGGGTAAATCATGCAGTTATAGAAGGGAAAGAGATCGTACCAGCCAGCGGAAGATGCTCGTTCCCCATTTCAAAAATAAAAGGAATATGTGCCAGTGGGAGTCAACCCCAACGACTGCGGTGACCTTACGCCATCCTCCAACATCTAACCCGGCCCCCCGACCAATCAGGAGACAGCAAGGATGCACGGCTCAGCCATGCCTCCAAAATTTAGGTGGTGGCCATTGTGAAATCGTTCTTTATAACAAGTAAAATAGCAAATTTCAAATCTAACTCACCCACCCCCTAAACCCTGCTCTTATGCTTCATCCCATAGAGTTTGGCCAGGATCAGCTTCGATGGGTCTTGTATATTAAACTAGCCTAATAAGTATACTTAATGGTGTTCTTTTGCTTCCCAATTCTTAAAGGGTATGCACAACACCATATTGTAGGAGCTTTATGGCACTAAAAATGCCCATCTCGTCTGCAACCCTTCAAGCTACACCTAGCTCCATTTCTCATTTAGTGGTGACATTAAACAATGAACTTGGCTATAGTGCTATAAGTTATTCTTTATATTGTTAATACATCTGTGCTAATTACATCGCAGGTAAAAAAAAGAATCATTCCTATTAATAAGGAATTTGTTGTCCTATATTGTTGAAAGGCCACAGAGACAAAGGACCAGGGGATACAGGACCAGAAAGAGAGCAGTCCTTACATTCGCTGCTTCTTCCATTCGTTGTCATTAATCTAAGCTAATATATTTAAAAACCTTCCCCCATGTTCTGTCATTTGGGGTGCTCCCCCTGAGCTCGACCTCCCCCCAAAGATTCACAAACCCTTCTGATCCACGTTGTTTTAAGGAGAAATTTCGATAAAAAATTTGCCTAGCTGTCACTTTGCAATGGGCTCAAGGATTGCGAGGTCATAATAAAGAGTCAACGGGATTGTCTCTGTTCCTACATTCTACTGTCAGATGAGAGAGAGAAGGTCTCAGCTAAGCTGGAGCTTCTCTGTCACAGGTCGCTGTTCTGGTTCTTCAGGGGTTGGGGAGGTGAGAGAGGGTGAGATTACCAACGGATCCACCCGGTTCTCCTCCCCTACACCATGTTGTGGTGGTTGTTCCTCTCTATGATGTCAGAAGAGGGGAGAAGCTCTTTCTTGATGGGTGAGGGTGGTGGAGTGGCAGTCTTAGCTTTGGGTTTGAAGAGGTCCGATACATAGAAGACCTAGGAAGAGAAAAAGAACAAGAGCGTTAGATGATTTATTTGACAAGGATGTTGTATAGATTGTGGCTGAAATGATCTCTGTCAGTTTCACTTTTAGTTTAGTAGCGTCTGAACCTGCAGAATTTGATGGAGTGGAGGTGGGTTTATTTGGCATATTCTTGTATATGCGTGTACTAATTAAGCTGGGGGGGTTAGACTTAAATTTCAGATATTTTTTTGCAGTAAATGTGTATTCAGAACTTTGCATGTAAGAGGCCAGAAATGATTTTTTTGTGATTTACTTCTTCATACATAAAGTCAGTCTACACAATGACAGTAACATACTGTGACTAAATAACATTGATATATTTAAAGTGAAATATTAACTGAGTAAGACAAGGTCAAATATGCACGTCATGGTGAAATAAATAGGTAAAATCAAACTTTAATGCTTGTTTTCTCAAAATTAGATTTTCTGACATCAGCCTCACATCTTATAATTCTGATGGTCAACATTTAGTTTTAAGAGATAAATAATGCACCAAAGGGGGACTTTGAAACATCTCCATGCCTTAAAATATCGTTTGACGGTTATGTCACATGCCATATAATGATAAGAAAAGTCAACATCCACACACCCCTTTAAAAACAGTGACTCAGGAGTAAAGATAAGAAGGACGCCCTTTAATTCTTCAGCTTTTGTCTTGCTTTAGGGCGTCAGGTCAGGTTTAATGGTCTAACATGGCGTGGGAAGTACTCTGTAGGAGAGAAAGACGCCTGTCAACCCTTCTTACGTCCTAATGACATCACTGGCAAAACAGGAAGATGGGGAGGGGAAGACAGGAAGTGCGCCCTTGGCATCAGGCTAGGCCCCTCTCCAATGATTTGCAAATAGCTGAAAATAAGTCTGAGTCACACACGTTTAGGAAAGAAGGTCAGGACGGTTTTACGGTAAGGCATAGGTGAGCTGTCTACATGCTATGAATATATCTGAGGCATGCAGAACGCCACAGCTGTACTATGGCCGTGTGGAATCAAAGATTCCAGAAAGCCTGCCAACGCGTAAATAAACACTCACACACACTCTATTTATGAGTGTGTGAAGGGTATAAGGCCCGTGTGTGACAGGAAAAGAGGTCAGTGTTTGGGGTAGCGAACAGCTAAATTGTCCTGACACGTTTCCGACGCTGCTGTCAGCCATGGCACCCTGGAGCTGAGGTGCTGCCCTTGGGCGATGCCAAGAGGGAAAAATAGCCCTGAATGTAAGCATACACAGATTTAAAATAATTGGTTTAGTGAGTGACAGCCGTGACTCTAAGCTGTGACTATCAAAGTGTTAAGGGCCACATAAAAAAAATCTTTGAAATAACAAAATATTTGCAATAGTAACAGCTTGTGTTTTAATCGCATTAAAATGAAATAAAAAGACTTATATGTTACAAAATGTTAAACTGTTATATTAATTTATAACATTTAGAAAAAAGTCTGGAATTAACTTATTGAAATATTAATAGTACACTAAATTATATTAAATAACTAACCTAGAAACCGTCATTGGGTTAATATAAAGAATTATAAAGAATAATTAGTATACAATATAAATATTTTTACAATACTAATAATTAAATATATTAAGTTATATTAAACATATATTACTTAAAAAGTATTATAAGTATGCGTGTATGTGTTTGTTGGAAGGTAAAAGTGATCTGCCTTTGGGTACTCCATCAGTTTTTGGAAATACACTTTCTGCAGCTGTTTCTTCAATATCTATATAGTGAAAGAAGTTACGCTAAAATACAAAGGGTGCTTTATCTGAAGGTTACAGCAGATGAGTTCATTCAATAAAGCCCCAGTGAGTATCTTCTACCCACGAGTGAAAGAACGCCAGAGAAGATCATGACATTTCCAGACCTTTACATCACTCTGCGATGACATCAAAGACCCCCTAACTTACGCTTGTTGGTAATAAGAAAGACATTTACTGTAATTCCAAGCATGGCAGTGACCATAGAATCAAGAACTTCCCACTAATAGATTGCGAGAATGTGTGAAAGGGAACTTTTGGGAATGTAATCATGAGCCGGCAAACATCTGTTATCGCAATGTAGCATCAGGCCGAGTTTCAGCTGTATTGTCCAACGTGACTTGGATGAATCCTCGCTTTACTCACAAAAGGCTTCTTGATGCATTATAACCTTCGACCCATAATCACAGGCTGCTAATGGTTCTATGTCATGGGGTGAGAACTTCCTGTGTCGTCGCCCTATGTCTGAAAAATCTCTTCTACGACTCAATCCATTGTGTTTAAATGCTCAGTCAGCACCAGGAAGCCGTTTTACGTGTTTCTCTTAGTATGTTTCTGTATTGACCTTATAGCCGTTCTGTTAAAGGCATATAAAGGAGCATCTGTACGCATCATGAGGGTCTGTTGTGACCCATAAACGTATTTAGAGTCTCAAAGGGAACACAACACAGTTCAAAGTTTTAAAACACTTTTACTAAATAGTTTCTGTTGATGATTTAAACAAAATGTGTATGTTTAAGCGATGGAATTACATTTGTAGACAAAAGAGAAAAGTGGGTCACTTTTCATGAAAATGTTGATTCTTTATTACATGATTTGGACAAAAAAGTGAAAAGCAGTCAATACGGGCTCATAATAGATGAAAATTCTCTAAATACTGTTATAAGGACGCTGTGATCTCAAGAAGCTGGTTAATAAAATGGCAAAAGACATTTTACATTTTACAAATTAAAAATGAAAGTTGACCCCAATAATTAAAAATTAGCCATCTTTTAATCAATCTTTAACAAAAGAAGATATTTTGAAGAATACTGGTTACTGTTCATGTTGTGTCCATACAACAGATGTGAATGGGTGCCGCCACACAATATTTTCCAAAAATATGTTTTTCTCTACGCAAATGATGACAGAACTTGTTTTTTGGTGAACAACAGTACATACTTTAAGTACATACTTTATTTCATATTTTTTTGCTTTGTTATTGTCTTTTTAGGAAATCTTATTTAAGGGTAAACATTTTTGACATTGCACAGCTATATTTTCCAAGTTACTAACATTTACAAATTAGTTTCAGAAGATGATCTGTGTGAACTTATGTATGATGTTCTTTTGTATAATGATGGGATGACATCATCAACATGGCAAGCTAACTTCATCACCTCATCGACCCTCTCCTCCCACACACTTTATCAGACAGGAAATGACATCAATAATTTGTCACCATTCATTCTATCTGCCAGAGCATCAATATATGATAATAACATAATAGTCCACTATGTTGCAGAACAGGGAGGGGACGCCAGTTCTATCCAAACTTTTTCAAATAAACTCCATTGAACTTCTGCTCTTTAACTGATGACATTACAAGTATTTGACACAGCTGAACTGTGAACAAGTTCATAGAAGATACATCTGGGTGTGTTCACATGTGTGTGGTCTTCCATTGGCCTGGGTGTGCCCGATCCCTAAAGTGCCAAACACAGTACATGATTACCTGTCGGAGTGTTTGGTTTACATTATCCGTGTCTTAAACTGCAGCTCTAGGCATTCCGCCACATCTGCATAATGATCATGGAGAGCCGGTTTTGTTTTGGCTGCCATCTCTCCTGCGTAACATTAGTACCCTTTTAACACCACTGTTAAAATTTCCTACTCCAACACAACCAGTTAGAGACGGCCTTTTTACCACAGCGCCACAGTGAGTCTAGCCCAGGCCTGACATGTAGGAGGACATGATACCATCTCACCACCCAATCCAAAACATTGCCGTTATCGCAGGAACCGTACCAGAAACACTGGGTCTGACCCCGTGTGCTCCTGAGGAACGGTGGGATACTGCTGGCCAGGAACTGTTTTGGAAAGCTGTTTTAGCATTCCCCTCCAGCTGTTTCCACACAGTGCTGCTTTCTGCCGGAAACACCTCCGCAACCAAGCGGTAACTAGCCGATCTCTCACGTGCTCTATGTCCATGTCAGCAGCTTAGAAAGTGCTCCATCTTCAATAACATCAGTGGGTCTCAAACTGTTTTGGCAGTGCCCCCTTTAAACTTTAAAAAGAACCTTATGCCCCCCAATGCAGTGAAAAAAAAACCTTAATGCCACTCTCCAGAAGGAAGTACTGGAGGAAATGCTGTGGCACAGACAAAACATTTGTTGAAATGGAAATCTCAAGGGTTCTTCTGGTTCCGTATCAGGCATTTCAACACATGCCAGGCTGCTTGCCTTCGCCATCGTATTAGCGATTGTGACTCTCTCCCAACTTTTGAATATAAACCAGGCCCGTATATAAAAAAACTTATATAGAATGACCAACTTTTTAGGTTCGATGAAACCCATGGGCTAGTTGAGCTTGTGCATGATGAAAGGCTTTAGCAACAGCATACGTGCTGATGTTCTTTAATATGGAACATGCATTTAGTCAGTAATCAGTTTTGGAAAGACAGCCAACACTCACCAAGACCTGTAACTTTCCACGTTTCTTCAAAGCCAGCCAGTTGGACACTACCCCAAAGCGCTTACAATCTTAAAACCTCTTTAAACACAACCCTTAGGCGGTAATCAGCACCTTAAGCCAAGCTTAAAAGAAACGCTACTTCTCCACATCCAGAATTTCCGGAGACGGCTTGCTGAGAGGAACAACGACTTCAGAAGCCTTTGGTGCCAGCCCAATGTGTAATGTATGGGGACATAACTTTGGCATGTCTCCGCCAGTCATGTACCTTACATTACTCTTCATATACCTCTGTAAGCTTTGGGTATTAGAGATACTCTAATTGGGTCTCTAAAGCGTTTACAGATGTGTGCGTTACAGCACAGGAGGGGAAAGACTCCAAATGTGGGCTTGTTAAAAACAAGTACATGTGATTCACAATGGGATGAATCTTGTTTCGTTTATTCTTATTGCACATATCATCAATTTATCAATTTTTGTATTGTGTTTGAGGGATCAACCTACACGAAAGAAGATCAAGATGGGCAGGTCAAGAATGGATATCTATAAAGACTATGAAAAAAAGGCCTGAAGATGTTGATCTTAATGAGGTCATAAAAGACCTGGCGAATGCCTAAATTACTCTTGGAAGAAACCAAGAAAGCCAATAAATTTCAGCAGGAGACGGTTGAAAACTGATCCATGTAAGTTCTTAAAATAATACTGTTGGTTCTACACATTTGGGACTGAAATGAAATGTTATAGAGGTTTATGATATGAGTGGAGAAAGATGTTTGGCCAACATCTGCGTACCATCAAAAGTATGGCCCTGTCACAAGCAATTACAGTGAAGAAAGACATCTAAGGCATTCTGGCAATTGTAGTGTATGACATGTAGGAAACAACATATCAATCTCACAGCTACAAGCAAAAATATTTATCAAAGGTTACTGTCCTTTGAGCATTGGAAGAATAAGGGAATCCGTCTCTTCTTCAGTTTTATTGTCTACCAACCTGAATTCACCCTAATCTGTAACTATTTTACAAGGTAGCTAATATGAATTTACATGTTGTGATTTGATCCCTAGTAAACCTAATACTGAAGCCCTGCTCCTAAAACCTACATCACTGATGCAAAAGTGATGAAAAAAACATAATGTAAAGAACTTTCTTTAAAAATATAATCTTGATATATGTAATATTGACTGATGTAGACCATGTCAAAGATTGAAATTAAAGTGAAATAATTGGCTTAAAATAAAATTCTCATTAGATTTTCTGACACTGGCTTGGTCAAACCTTTGTGTCAACCTCTGCAGATAAAGACATCTCAAATTAATAGAAAAAAAGGGTTACTTTCTTATTTTCTATTCCCCCCCCCCCTCTCTCTCTCTCTCTCTCTCTCTCTCTCTCACTCTAATTTTAGGTCACTAAGACTAAGTTTTCCCAGGCATGATCCAACATACCAATGCTTTGCTTACTGCAGGGAAAATCTGGCACCCTCTGAAGTGACATGTGCCACAATGATGAAGTGTAAAATTCCTTTTTTCCGCAACCATCCCCCTTCGAATTTCATTTCAGAGTGGATAATGGCGCAATATGCTCTTCATTAGCAAGGAAAAGCTTCGCTTCGCTCTGGTGGATAATTTTGTGGATAAGGGTGAAAATGAGAGAAAGGGTGGGGTCCTGAGAATTCTTCTATCTTTACTTCATCCCAAAGATCTCAGATTAACTCGGTTCCTTCTGGTCCAATGGGAAAGTTATCTAAGAAACCGGGCTCGAATCAAACTATCTCAAAAACCAAAGGAACATTTTGTAATTCTATAGGGCAGAAGAGAGGAAAGTATTAAGTTTGGGATTTACCAACACATTTACGAGGGGAATGTTCAGTTCTTCTAATGTGTTAACAATGTGTAAGTTGTTCCCCAATATTAGAAGAATACAATGTTGTCACGACAACAAATACAAATAACTGAATAAATGGACAAGTTCTGAATGTGTTGTGCATTTAAATACATTTCCCCACCCAAAAAAAACTATTTTATGATTTACTAGACTTTAACAGCCAAAGCTATACATTTGCAGCTTTGCCAGGATTGAGTAAGATTAAAAATACTTTGAGTGCTTCTAAGTTTAATTAATGATAAATTATTCAACACCTTCCATGCATTCTCTATTTAACAGGTTTATCTCAAACCAAATGTTCATACATGATTATCAGACTGTATAGGGTCAATTAATTTCTCAAGCATATAGTTATATATGATTCTAGTTGTGTTCAGAAAGTACAGGTGCATTACTTAAGATGTTCTGTATGGGTTCTATAGAATGAAACTGTATGAAGCTGTATACTTACTATGCAGTATGCCACCAATGCTCCCTGGGCAAAACCAGCCAAGACATCAGTGGGGTGGTGCTTGTGATCCGAGACGCGTGATAGGCCAGTGTAGAAGGCCATCATCAGTAAGGTGAACTGGAGGAGGGGCCTCAGGAGACGAGCTCCTCGCCATGTGAACCGAGACTGCAGGTAAAACTAGCGGAAAAGAGAAGAAAAGCCAATAAAACAAATGAAAAAAGGATGCCAAAAGCTAATAGCGTAAAACCAACCAAAAACATGATTCACAATTTTACACAAAATAATTTCATTAATATTTGATCTTTTTTCAATTAAAGAGATTCACTCTAAACAGAGAAAACAAAAAAAAATATATTTTGAAGAATATTGGTAAAGGAAAACCTTGGATTGATGCAATGAAGAAAAAGGATTGTTGAAATGGGACACTGTGATTAAATTGAGATATTACCTAATTTCTCTTGAAAATGTTAGAAGCAAAATAAGGTATTTTGAAGATTGTTGGTAAATAAACTAACAAATTTGGTTACCCAAGGTACGTGATAAAATGATGTAATTCCAAAGTAACCTTTTATTTCAGTGTTGACATGCACTGGCTGTGTCCATACAATATATGTCAATAAAAGTTTTTTGGTTACGAACAATCTTTGTTATTTTGCAGAAAAAGGAAGTCAAACAGGTTTGAAATGACAAGAGGTTGAGTAAATGTCCGAATTGTAATCTCGGGTGAACTATCACTTTAAAAAATACCAGCAAAGCCAAATATAAACACACATATAGTACTGTACACACCCACAACATACTGCAAAAAGCTTTAAAGCTTTGTTCTTTTTTCCCTTTCTCAACCCATAGCCTCTTGTTCCGTTACTTTCTGGGAACAGGAAGCCTTTATTAGGTTAACAAAACAACTGAAGTGAAGGTTAGAGAGATGAGCGGAGGATGGGGTTCACGAGGACGGACTGTCGACGACGGTCCGACAACACATCAAGTCCTGAAACCCCTCAAACCGGGTCAGTCAAGGACCTCACGTTCATCATCCATCCTTAATCATCCATCACCACACAAGAGGAAAACTTCCTGCTCTAAACCGCAGTAAACTCTAAACACACCCTTGCGCACTCATCCAGATAAACACACATCCACACACTCAGAGGAGGCCCGAAATGATCTGTTAGACAAAACAAACACTAGCAATCTTTAGCTTTGAGCTCCCAAATGTAGGTGCGCACAAGGTCATTCCCTGCTTTCCTGAACAGCTCTCTCAGCGCTCCGAAGGCATTGTGTACGTAAAAAGGAAGGAATCCCTCCCTGAGGATGTTTGGGAGTTGGAGTTTCCTTACTGGACCATGTTTTCAGATGATGTGAGTTTGGGCGAGTCTTTCTCAAGTGGAATGACAACTTTTCAAGTGTTTAAGTCTTTGATGCACCTCTTAAATATATTAAATTTATGCATCGCTATAGGCTTTTTAAACATCTTACATTGCATTGTACTATACTTGCGCATCCCTGGTATCAAACCTTGATGTTGCTGGCATCATTTTCCTGACCCCTAAGCTACAGGAAAGCATGACTATGTAAAGCATCTATTTTGGGTTTGTAGGGGACGAGGGAATTATTAATATTTTAACCACATAATATTTGATTTCAAAATATACAGTTTATTCATTTTTAGGGCTGGGTATAACATTTTCCTCAATTTTAATCTTCAATTTTCTGAAAGGTTCAGCATGTAAAATATAGTGGCATCTAGTGGTTGCAAATGCAAAACTCTCAGTCCACCGTTCACCCCTCCCTTGAAACACTGCGGTGGCTGACACAAAACAAAAATATGCCAAATTTGACATTTCTATATGTCTCTGAAGACAATGTCATGTATATTACATTGCATTTCTTTTACAAAACGACACACTGCACCTTAAATGCACAGGCTTCATAAAATAATTAATATTTATTATAGTTTAGAGAGTTTCCGTTATCAACATATATTTTCAAATGTGGATTTCATGTGTTCAAGACTGACATGAAATAAACTAAATAAACTAAATGAAAAGACTAAATGTAACTAATATCGAATCAACATTGACTCAAGTCGATATAAAAATGAATCAAATCCACATTAATAAGAATTGAATTGCCGAACTGCTCTCAAAGGCCATTTCTTACATTTCTTGTGTTAATATTACTTTATGTATATTCTATGATAATAAAACACAATATGTCAAACCTTCAAGCCCTGCAAAGTTTTACCTCTTAAATTTGATCAAATTGATTCTTCGTTACTACAATCATATGTTTTGTCTGCCCACTTTACCACTTTAACTGATGATGTGTGGCAAAAAACATCCCACCTCAACGGAAATCTGATAAGCATCTTTGTCTATGTTTAAGCCTCACTCTGATCAGAATCTCATTCACGACCTACCGTCTCATTATTTCTATTTACATTGTTGCATGAATGCAGGAAACATGCCAAAACACAACATTTAGATAAGGCAGCACGGATTTCTCACTCTGATCATATAAATGTTCAATATGCTTCAACTTGATCTTAATTGTGGTAGCAAACAACTATAGAAATGTAGCAACTTTAAACACAGATTTTAAATCTGGTATCTCAAAGCATAAATGTTCCAGTGGACGAATGATAAACAAAGATGTCAATAACGTCTTTGATTCATCCTTATGAATGGAATGAGATGCTTTAAACCGCAGAAGGACCTTATGGAGTCAGAGGTCTGGCTGCTCATATCTGTCTGACTTTCTCTCACGTGACTGTAAACAAAAGTGAAAAAGCGCAAGTCTTATGATTGCTTAGATTGCATATATTGTATACCAGAACTGCTTTTAAAATTATTCACAAAATTATACAAATATATATCATCTATATATGTGTGTGTGTGTGTGTATATATGTGTGTGTGTATTGTATATATGTTTATAAAGAATGTATATTAATATTATGTTAATTATTATTAAAAGATTATTAAATACTTATATTACAAAGTAAACAATACCGGTAAATATTTGCACATTTGAGTATGCATTTCTTTATCGTATTAATTTTAATGTAATAAATCACCCAAATATGAAAATTCTGCTATCATTTGCTTTCATAAAACACAAAAGAAGATATTTTGAAGAATGTCATTAACGGGTACCCATTTCCTTGCAATTGTCCATAAAATAGAACGTGAAAAAGTGTGAACACTGTTTCTTCTAATAAAAATATAATTTTTGTGCTATTTAAAAGGCATAAGGCATACTTGGGCTTAAAATGAGTGTGAACATATACGTTGAATTTTTGGGAGTTATATAATCTTTAGGTTTATCTAATTTGTTGTGTTTGTTGTGTTTTTTTTTTGTCTATCTGCTGGTATTTTTGGCTTTTGTTGTTTTACTTTGAACATCAACAGATGACTACTACACAGACGGCACAAGCAGGGACTCTGGCTGACATTTACACAACTGAACTAAAGTCTTATGTTTAATCTCTAAGAGCCTAGGATATAAATGCAAAGTGAATTACGACTGAACTCATGACTAAGAGGAGACGAAGGGAGATCTGGTGTATGTTGGACTCACAAAGAGGTCACTGAAGGGTGACATCTGACACATAAGAAGCCTTGCTGCTGCTGAGAGCTCTTAAGCTGCAAGCCAGCATGTCTGTGGCTGAAGATGTGGAGATACTCCAGACGTTTTGTGGCTTTATTCCTCATGGCCTCTCCACACGTAGACATCCAAGTGCTGATAAAAACTGCAGAGCCTGAGGACACTCAGCTCAGATAGAGCCCATGAAATCTGTCTCATAGCGTCCCGCAATCAGTGGTTAGATAAGCCAAAGGTGAGACAGACATCACAGACGCAGCGGTGTGTATGTGGCTCTCTCATCTCTGAGCACTGGGAGTTGGTGTGTGAGTGGCAGACGCTGTTCTCTTAGATATTCCAGTGTCTTCCAAACCCAAAACACATACACACCCTCAATATGCCCACATGAGAAGCAACACACCCCTGTGCAGATAACATGCTCTGTCCTGCTGAATGTCTCCCACCCTCCAGGCGACCTGGCCTGTCCCAGCAGATGTGATAGAGAGGTATCAGATGGGACAATGGCAAAGGTCTTGGCAGAGTATTATATCACTGAATCCTTTAGGTCATGTGGACTGCCACAGAATGACCTGTAACACATTTGTATAACTTTTTTGACAAACAGGATGTGTTCAAGAATTAAAATGAAAATCAAAAAATTTTAAATTAGGGTTTATCCTATAAAAAGGACGGATAACAAAAAATACGGAAATGAATCATGTCATTCAAATCTTGTACGAGTTTCAGAGCGCAAATATTTTGAAGAATGCCAGTCTCTTTAAATGGAAATTGATAATGTAATTTAAAACCCGCATTTTAAGAACATGAAAGAAGATATTTCGAAGAATCTAAGTAACTTAACAGCATTGGCTTCAATTAAAACCTTCTGTTTGAACATAAAAACAGAAAAGGATCATGCAACCAAACCTGAATCTTCAGACCACAACTAAAGATATTTTAAAGAATGTTAGTAACTGAAAAATGAAAATGGATCATGTAATTTTAAACCTGTTTTTTGAACACAAATGAAGACTCTTCTAAGAATTTAAGTAACTTAACAGCATTGGCCTCTGATGACTTTTAGGTATGGATATGAGACATTTCTTAACATATTACTGTTTGTTTAAAAGACAAGAAGAGCATGATATATAAATTGTGGATGGTATCATAGAAAAGGTTCAAACCCCATCCCTAAGTTAAATGCCTCTATCTGAGGGTCACATGCATGATACAAGTGACTGAGAACGTGTTTGCTACGTTTTGAAAAGACTTCTCTTTCAGCAGTCTTCATGGTTTTGTGAGTATTCTCAAGTGTATCTGCAGTGCCAAATTTGGCAGCAGACAAATTTACCACAAGGCCTTCCATGACATCAGATCCAAAAAACACCCAAGTGATTGCACATGTTAATGATCACAACATGCTGTGAAATATGTAGAAAACTAACCCACCAAAAATCAAAAACCATCACTAAACCTATCATCGTATTAATTCTTGCACTCTTTAAATGGTTTCTGTGGCCTTGCATGATTTCAGTGCCCGTCCTCTGGTCACTATGTAGAATTTGGAGGCAGTGCCTCGTGTTAGCGTGTGGTCTGAGAGGTGCGGTAACGTCCCAAGGCCAAATCCGAAATCACGGGTTAGGAGTGAGGAGGTCAGAAAGAGGCTAGGAAATACCCAAATTGCTACCCACTAACACTCACATTCACTTAACCTCCAAAACAAACAAGTACATCATTCCAACTCATTGAGAAATGGGTGTTCTACCAATAAAGTTGAAGTGCATGGTCGATGATTCACTAAATGTCCTAAACAAGAAACTGAGTGTGTTTTCTAACTTCTGGACTTTTGCACAATGTCACTTATTTGTCTCTTGGACCACAGTGCAGAAGATACGCCACATTGTTCTTAAATGTACCAGTGTATTTACTACTGGAGTACCGACAGAAGGTCACTGGGCAATAAAGTAAACTTCTTGCGTCATCTCATTCGCTGGCTTCTCTGCAGGGTGCAGCAGGCAAAAATAACTCAATGAGAAGAATAGGTTTGTATGTTTTGCGGTACAACAGTGACTATGGTCCACAATAGTTATCTTAGATCGTAACAGGAAGATAGATCAACGCTTCGGCTATAGGGTTGTGCTCATAAAG
The DNA here is from genome assembly GCA_033220385.1 of Triplophysa yarkandensis. NCBI lineage: Eukaryota > Metazoa > Chordata > Actinopteri > Cypriniformes > Nemacheilidae > Triplophysa > Triplophysa yarkandensis. The sequence goes on along the minus strand of CM065658.1, from coordinate 7,336,220 downwards.
AGCCACTGAGCAATTCATCAAATGCAAATAAATCGGAAGGCTGATGTATTTCCAACTACGAAAATAAACACTTTTTTAATATCCTCCAAATAAATTAACAACACATTTTAATATTGTAATTTCACAAACTATCTCTCCTATAGATGATGAATAAACCAGGGTTGCCCCGTCCGTGTAACCAAGTCAGCACAATGGCCAATCAAAACTAGCCCAATTACCCAAACCCTAACACCAAAACTCAAATGAATGTCCAAATATTACTGTAGCACAAATTTACTTTGTATCAGAAAATAAATAAATCACCACACCAGTTTCTTTTTGAAAATCCTAATTTAGTAGTAATCATAATCAAAGTGTGTACTTAGAAACAACTTTGGCAAACCGTAACAGAACTGTTTATCCAAAAATCGTATTTCTGTCATGACAATCTAACTCCCTTGTAATTCCAGATCTGTATCTACTACTTTGATTTGTTTCACAAAGGATATTTGGATGAATGCTAGTAAACGAACCCAATTGGACCCACTTGACGACCACAGTAGGACAAATGGTAGTAAAAAGAGCCCCACATTCTTAAAAATATCTAATTTTGTGTTCAATAGAACACAAAAAGTCAATGTTATCATTATCCCTACTATGTTAGTTAATCACGTCCAATAACAGTTTTATTCAAAACATTCTTCTTAATATCTTTCTTTGTGTTCATCAGATTGAGGTTTCGCAGATGATGACTGGGTTTTTATTCTGAGTGAAAAATCCCTTAAAGAATGAAAGCTGAACAAAATCCTTCCAACTTTAATCCACAGAATAAAAAATGATGCAGACAACCAACAGAATTGGCAACCCTGACGAAGTCATGATAAACCTGTATAATGAAATCTCTTAAAACAGCAAGTTAACACTACTCTCACACTTTTCATTCGTTCTCTCTTATCTTTCGTGAAAGTTCATTCAACTTGATAATTGAGTTTTTACTTCATGCTTTAGTGGAGTGTTCTCTTTTTTGCTCACAAGGTCAGAACAAACCGAAATAATCGCCCAGATATACATGCTGTCTCTCAACATAACAGTCCTTTGCTCGTTCTTGCTAAAGAAACCAGTCTAAATACAAAATGAAAGTGAATAATGCCTTTCGACGACGTTGGCAAGTGCAGGCAGCACGGCCTGAGAACAGTCTGGCTAGGGTTTGATAACATCTGAGGGAGATGATGAACAATTTGCCCGTCAGCGTTCGGGAGAGACAGCCAGAGACAAAGCCAGGCTTTAAAATTAAGACGGTGGTTTTAAACTAAGAGTCCCTGAATGCCAAGTGACTATAAGACAAATTAAACATCTGTTTTTAAATCCAATAAGGTCTCCTGGTACAACTTGAGGAATTTCGTTTTTAGGGACCTGTTTTTCTGGACAGTTTGTTCAGAATGAGTAACACCGTGTAACATTGGCTGACATCTCCATTGCCTTGTGGCTTATCATTATGGTTAAACACAGTGGGTCTTAGTGTAAAAACTGATCGTTTTAGTCACAAAACACTCAACAAGATCGGCTGGGGCCTGGTTTTTAACATATATGGTTTCCTCTGATGAAGGAAGTGTTAGGTCAGTTTTTTGGGCTTAAGGCCCAGCTGTCAAAATCACACTTTAATTTTATAACTGTTTTGAGAATTATAGAAAGAACCAAGCGTGATTCTTAACAGATTAGGTTTATATGTTATTACACAAACCGGTCTAGTTATTGAAAATCAAAACTAAATGGATTAAAATCTTAACTACGAATTAGACAGGTAAGACTAGAGAAGAAAAATTGTTTGTCACACTTTCCATCTTGGTCCATTTTGGAAATGTATTATCTCAAAAAAAAATCTTTCAAAACACTAAAAGGGAACATCTGGCCCCCTTTAGAAACATGGTCATACCACCGGCCCCATGAGAAAATGTGAGGTGGAGGGGCCCTTGGAGATGCTAATGATTGAGATTCGGAAAGATGGGATTAGAAAGAAAGAAGCAAACGGACGGGAGGAGTCAAGGGCCTTGGGTTTGAAAAGGAGAATGTTTCAAAGAGGCTTCACATACAGTGAAGCTACAGGACGCTGTGCATAATTTGTCTTTGTGTTTGGATCCATACCGAAGATACTGAATAATCAAATCAAGACCCTTTCAAACCAAGAAGATAAATAAAGCATAAGGAGTGAGAGAGGAATGAAAGAAAAACCTTCAGAGAGAGAGGAAGTCTATACAGCTGCACAAATAAAAAGAGGTCGAGTGTGTCCATCCGGGAGATGGACGGGGAAAATAACAGTGACCCACATTTTAACAGAGAAGGGTGAGGGGTAATAATGTCCCCGTCTACAAATGACCAAACACAAGTTCAGTCGAAAACTGAGCATTAATAAAATTAAATAAAGAGTGGGGCTTAACAAAGTACTTACTGCCAGGTATAGCATGGTGTACATGGAGAATGAAGCATGTCCAGAAAAGAAGGATTTTCTGCAAATAGAAACAAAAAAATATTAAAAAGACTTCTTTTTAAATTTAAGTGATTATTTTCTCCAGCCATGAAGGCCACTTGTATTTGCTGGTCATTAAATTGCAACTAAATTAGATTTATCACACAACTATTTGGCATTCTGGATCCTGATTGGTCAATTATGGCATTCCGCTGTCAAATACTTATAATATAATGCTGAACTGTATGAGTTGTTGACCTAGACAAAGGATTCTTTACGGATCCATCATCTAATAATTTCCATTTCAGTTCTCAGTTCAACAATATGTTAAAGCTGCAATTTGTAACCTGTGGACCTCAATCACCATTTCAGTTTACAACATAAAATATGCAGGTTACACTAAATACTTAAGGGATTACGCGTCAAATAACTACATTGATAAGTGACATTTACAACAAAATTGTATCCTAAATACCATTTATTTAAAAACATTTATTTTATTTGCCAGATATTTTAATCAAAAACTGCTTCATAGTGGCTAGGTCATCTCACCTGGCCTCCTGAACTTTACTGTCATCACCACGGCATGTGTAGTTGGTAATATATCCCAGAGAGCAGTTGATGGTGGTGAAGTCGGGATTGCACACATCCATGAAGTGTGGCCTCATGCGCCCAACCGAGACCTTGGCGATGTCTGTGAATGACTGGCTGACCGCGCATCCAAAGATGAACACGCCGACTTGTCTATAGAGCGCGGAGACGTATGGGTTTCCCACAAAAGATTTGGAGCCCTGGTTCAGGTAATGAATCCTGTAGCATTCACCAATCACGATCTAGAGAACAGTTCATTTGCAAAATAATCACTGATAGTTTTGCATAAATAACAGAACGTGCTCTGTTTCAAGGTCTATTGAGCTGTATCCTATAGACTGATAAAATTCAAAATTCATATAATTGTGAAAATTAATTATAATTGTCCAATGGTTGTATTTTTTGCTTATCGCAGTATTGTTCTAGCTTGCAACATGCTGACAGCTATTGAGATTTGCCTATGTAAGGCATTTCCAATCAGTCATGACATGATGCTTTCTCAAAATATGCCAAGTAAGCAGCTAGCTAGATAATGAAACAGAACATTACCGTCAACATCATCATAATGTCATGCTAAATCAAAGTTCAAACATGAATGTGTGATGTATCATTACATATTTTGTGTGGTCAGGTCAGAAACATGCAGGTGAGGTTAGTGATACATGCATATTAAGTATAAGTTAAACAAAGCACAATCTCAAAAGCAAGACAGAAAGATGGAACGAGTGAAAAAGATGGAAAAGGCTCAAGATGTTGGAGTTATGACTGAGCATGGCCTGCCCACTCTTGAATGACGTTTTTGTGATATGGAACATATGATGTTCTTGAAGGTTATATGGCTTTCATGTGAGCAGTTAGATTTAAAACGGAGGTCTGCACCATTTGAAACCACCAGGACGTAAATTAGATCAGAGAGGCGTAGGTCATGGAGTACATAAACCATGTCTAATGAGATATTTGCTATCTCTCGCACTCTGTTTCTTCTTTCTGTAAACTGTTGATGAGGGCCGCTGTGGTGACAGTTCTTGCTCCCAGAGGCCTAACCAAACTGAGACCGAAGACACTCCTAATTAAAAGCAGTTGTGTGAGGATTGCCAAGACACACAGATATATATGCGTACATGGTCCTTGTTTTAATCAGGAGATTTGCTGAGCATGGGAACATGTCTATTCCAGACAGTGAGGAAAGCATGTCTCCATATGGGATCTCCATTGAGTCATGGTTTGGTGTAGTGCCAGCCTTCAGGGGCATGCTTTGAGACCACCATTCTCATTCCCCATGGGTTTGCTTCTGTCATGGTAAATTTTTTACCAGAAGCCAGGCTTTCGCAACAGCTACAAATTTTTGTTTTTGATCTTGTTGGGTTTTAGAGTAACACATGCTTGTTCGTGAGGATTAATCCCGTGTTAATGTCTCCTAAAGCAACATGTCTTATTCAACATTTGGCAGCTGTTGATTCAAGAATTTGATTCCATTTTAGTTTTGGCCGATATTTCAAATGCGATTTAGTCATATATAAATCTTGATAGTCCAATGAAAAATTAGCATTATGTCATCATTAACTTCGCTCTTATCATTTGAAACCTATATGAAGTATTCTTCCACCGAACACAAGAGAAGATATTATGGAGAAAGTGGGTAGCAGACAAGCAAATGCACCCATTCACTTCTTTGTGGTGACAGTTACCGAGATTCTTCAAGATATCTTCTTTTGTTTTTCATAAACGAAAGTCACACCTGCTTAAAATAAATGCGGGTAAATAGAGTTTCATTTGAGTTGATTTTCTGAGTAGACTGCAACTTTAAGATCTTTGACTTTGTAAAGTTCACAAATAAATTGATAAATAAAATATATATTTTTTTAATTAACCCAACGCTATTTTTCTCATTATTTTTTGAACATTTGAGAGAAAATATGTGACAGAAGGTTGCACTCGTTTTTCAATTAATAAAATTGTAATTTAGATAAAATAAACGTAATACTTTTCGTTCCTTTTATATTTTCCTCACATAGATTTGATTTGTGTTTTTGCAGATGTGGTTTTTGTTAGGGGCATTACAATTACAACCAAGAAAATAATCTTATACATTAAAAATATTGAATAAAGAACATTGTGTTGTTACTACATATTTATTGCCTGTTATAACACATTGTTGTCATTAATCTCTACTATTGTCAAGAGTTACACTACAATTATTCTCTACTGTACTGATTGTATTTCCATTATACAAGGAAATCCATTGTACATTATATTGTTAAGTTCTTTTTGTTTTATATAACAACAAAAACAACCCAACAAACAGAAGTTTCAATTCATTAAAACATGCAAACGTAAGACGCCACGGCAAAAGAAAAACAGAAAAAGAGAGAGCAAAGAAATAGAGAGAGTTAGCCCTGACCACGATAACCCATTGATGTAAGTTTATGAAGTTACTTTAGATATTTTAAATGGAGAGATGAGGAGAGCCAGTTAATGGATTTAAGGGATAATGAGTATGATTATTTGGTATGATAAATGGCTATTTATGTCTAATCTCTACAGTTTAATGGGGATGAAGAATATAGATGGGAGGTTTATAGGAATAGGTGGTATATTTAAGTATATAAGAAAGTAACTTACAGATAGGATGGCAATTAGAATGCCAACGGCACAGAGCACGGCATCGCTTATGGTGTCCCCGTTTTTATACGGGAACTGGATGGACTGGTCCCTGCAGTAAAACCCGCGATGGTACGGCTTGATCGTGCTAGTTTCAATTATCAGGAAAGGCAGGCCAGCTACAGCGACACACACACACACACACACACACACACACATGGACAGAAGGGGAGAGAGACAGAAAGAGAGAGAGAGAGTTTAGGTCAGTCACAGAAAGACACACGCAGGTAGCAGCATAGCACAGCACACGGCAGCCGAGGATTATGGGAACTACCAGGCACGGGAGGGGGTGTGACATGGTACTTTGGTTTCTGAGAGAGTGTCCTACCACAGTTAGCTAATGTCTGCCCATGACTGGCATGAGGCACTGTAATTTAAAAGCAGTCTCCATTATATCAGGGCTATAAACGTGTCGTGTATGAAATGCCTATAAAAACTCTCTCAAAAGACTTAATTTCCCATGCATTGGCCCCGCTCGCCTGGCCCCATGTCTCCCGTTTGAGGCCCCCCTTTGGGGCACTTACGCTGGCAATGGGCAGGAGGAGGCCCACGGCTGTCAGCACAGAAGACGGCACAGTGCTGTTTTTAAAGTTGTAGCGGATAGTGTCGTCCGAGCAGTAGAACCCACGCTGGTATGGCTGCACTGTCGATTTATGCAACACCATCGAGGGCAGCATGACTACGCAAAAACACACACATACCGCCAATGGGTATCAGGATACACACTTACCTTTGAGGCTATTACTGTTTCAATTTATGGTTGCAAAACAACAACAAAGTCAAGCATAAAGACCCAACGAAATCAATCAGTGCAGTTTTCTAGCAAAGATATGATTGGACAAACGTTTGTGTAGTTCATGAGGAGTCATAAATAGTTTTGTACCATTTCCTTTGAAAAATCGATTCAATTACGTCTATCAAAATGAATGATGAATAAAAGTTCGCATTTACATAATACGTCTGTGTTTATTTATAAACATATGCATGCACATATTTAGAAAAAAAATATTAAAAAAAAATGTTGAAATTAGTAGCATGTTGAGATGCTCCGATTGATTGCCCGGAGATCGAATTTATTACTCAGTCGGTACCTACTAAACCTTGCTGATCTTATAAACCGACCTCAATTTTGAAAGAAAATATCAAATTTTAAAAACATTTAGCAATATAAACTTGAAGCATAATAATCGGAATTGAAATTGGCATTGGTAACGGCTGATCACAATGGCAAAAAATCGGCACTTTGTATCGTTGGCAAAAATCCTGATAGGGGCATCCCTATAAGTATGCTAGCATTTACATGAAAGTCAAAATATATAATAACTCAAAACTTGATTTCATGGGGTCTTTAATGGAAATAGAGCGAATTGCGCAATGACAATTGAAAACATTGATGCAGACATTTTATTGCACTTAACAAGCTAGCTTAAAAGTTCGCTGTGCTTTATCTAAATTTGTAACAAAACATTTCAAAGCAGTGTTCACAAATCCTCACCCCCACCCATCATATACGATGTTTCCAATACACATTGCCTTGAAGTAACAGTTTAAGCGCTTAAGTATTGCGCAAGCAACAAAGTAGCAATTGAAGCTTCACTTTACTTTCCTTCCCAGTTCGGGCTATTGTAACTGCAAAGAAGCTTAGAACGGAAGACAGTGCAGCCTAACATCATTATCCAAAGCTTTTATGCAAACATCACTGTTTTTAAGTCAGATAACTTATTTTGTCAAGAAGAGACATTTGAACGTCTAACAAAACTTTATTATAGCTTTAACAGCTTTAAAGTGACCATACAGCAATGCCACCAGTTTTTTGTCTATACAATTACAAAATATCTTATTTTGGGTCCTGTAGAAAATAGAAAGTGGTATAGTTTCAAATTAACAACAAGGTGAGTAAATAAATTTTTGGGAGAACTATCCCTTAACCAGGATCAAACCTACAGAAGTCCGGGCCATGATGGACAGAGGCAACATCCCATTGCATTCCATCTGCTCCAATTAGAAATGCACCTAGAAAGTGATCTTGGTATCTTGGTAGACAGCTCACTACAAGATGCATAGCTACAAATGAAGACAATGCGACTATTTTTAGTTCGTTTGTGCCGTTCCTAAAACATTTTCAAAATACCTTGGTTTAAGCCTTTCTGTTTAAAAATAACTACAGTGGAGATGACCCATGGTTCGATGACAACACCCACAGATGTCTATATTGCAGAGGATTCCCTGTCTAGAAATGTTCAACAAAGGTTTGGAATGTGTTGAAACCAATATATTTTTGTTTGATAAAAGGGTGGGATGTGAACCCAAAATGGCAGACGCATTTAAACGTCACACCTCCTTCAAAACACACGTCAACTGTCAACGTCCAGCCAACAGCAGGAAAAATAAATACGTATTTTGAATCAAAGCAAACTAAACATCAGACTCAAAATTTTGGTGCGACTTCTAAAAGTTCCCCTTGAAGGATTGTAAAATATGCGAATAGCTAGAAAAACAAAGCTTAGCTTACGTTGACCACCCAAATGTCTGGAACGATGTTTGGAGCAAAGAGAGAAGGAAGGGGGGCGTTGGGTTCTTGTGGTTAGAGAAAGCGAGACGGCAGCAGTCTTGGTGCCTTTTAACACGCGTATTTGCGTGCAATAAACCAAACCTTAAAGATGTAAGATCAGACCAGCTTTGGGAACCAGCACAAATTGTAAAACAACGTCCCTTGAGCTACCATCAGAGCCATTTTCAGCAGCAAAATCCAATTCTGTAACCTCAAAAACTACATGACAAAACTTTTAGGTAGAGTGCAAAATAACATTCAAACACTCTAAAAAAGAAAATATCACATTGTGGTTTTGAGACCCAAACTGGTGTATACCATGTCATGCCCTACACAAGATCCAAATGTTTTGTGTTCCAGCTGTCAGGTCACTGGTTCAAATCACAGCAAAAACACATGAATGCATCCTGAATGCAATAGCAAATGGCATTTTGGCAATTAAAGCAATTAGACAACTTTAACACCTGCGCAAATAAAGAAGCAAGGCTTCGGGCTGTCAGACCCTGTTGGGTTTTCTCACCGGTGCTTAAGCCAAGGATGTTATAATCAAACGCTAGATGAAACATTGGCTTAGTTATAAAAATGGGTGGAGGGAACCCATGAACCCAGGTTACACCGTCTGGAAACACACACACACATCGAGGCACATTCCTACTTGGCGCTGCTTGTGATCTTTTCAGACCTGCTTTGACCACAAGGTCAAATATACTTAGCTGGTCTGGAAAAAAGGCAAAACCTAGCGATCGAATTTCATCACATGTGCATGCATGTTCGTGATTATACAGCAGATGTGCATACTCACTTCTGTTAAGCTGTGTGTACATGTGCCATGTGTGTAAAGTTGAATAGTAAACAATCCTAGATGTGTCTAAATTGAGAGGTGTTTACTAGAACAAAACCGTAGACTAAATTGGCACATACACCATAATATAAACTCCTAAAACCTAAACAAGTCATGGTAATGCTTGTGCGTGGATCTACACATTGCTTCCATGTGTTTGTGCCCGATGACGTTGGCTGAAAGCCCTGATCAAGGCAGCACGCTGTTGTTTCTACTGCCCGTGTCATCACCATGAGAGCGGTCTGGTATGCCAAGACTATGGTATGCCCATTCTTCTATCGCCCTCTATTTTACATTCTTCAGCTGCTTGGATTCATTATAATGGGCATCTTTGTAGCAACAAATACATGAATTTGAAGTTCAGCTGCAATTGGAAATTGCTTGATTCAAGAGCTTAAAGCTCTTATTTGAGACATGTTGAGCTGTGAGGCTTTGAATCATATGGAATGCATCTCTCTAATACTCTCTCTATCTGTATGTATGGAATGGGTGATGATCACATTTTGAGACTAAATCTGTGCTTGCTAAACTTGACAGATCTTACGAACAATTTATAACGTCAATGGCAATGTGTGAGGATGTACAAAATGAGTGGGGATATAAATGTTTTGGCCCAATCGTCATGTCATGACTGGTGAGGTAGGTTATGCATAAACCCTATTGTAAAGGCATTTTAAAATGTTTACTTTATAAAGATTACTCTTTCAAATTATTAAGTACTAAGGTAAAACTGTAACAAAATAGTAAAAAATGTGAAAATATAACAAATGCAACATCTGTAGTATTACTTCACCTTAATAAAAGAGTTGTTAGTGATCATAGATCTTAATTATCAGTTTAATATACTTGAAGAAACAGAATTGGCCTTGGCCAATCGCCACAGCAAAAATCCTGATCGAAGGATCGAAGATATCCCGTCCAAATACCGAAAAAGAAGAAAACAGGTAATTAAAAGTGATATTTTTAGGGAGTGAGACCACCAGTCAGTGCAAAGTTAATTAAGAAGAATTAAATGAAGTCTTATTTACGATGTATCCATGACTACAACTAAAGAGTGCTGAAATCCAAGTAAAACAGCTAGATATCCTTGGTGTATCAAAGCCATTTATGAATATTCATCTGTATGAATATTCATAATTCTCACTAAAAAATCATGTTTGTAGTAGCGTGAAAAACTGACATATTGTTTCCCTAACCAGTGCATTAAATACCCCGAAAGGTGTCCGTGTCAAGTGCAGAGGGCCGCTGGGTTCAGCGTTCATGAACTCTCCATTCGGCCTCTGACTTCACGCTCAATAAAAGGCTAATGAAAAACAACCAGGGGCCAAACTGGGATCTGGAGCACTGCACGCAAACAGAAAAACAATCGAAAGTGGGTGGCAGTGCGCTGCATTGTGGGGGAAATCTTTCTATTTGCGTTATCAGATGTGGACACGCAGCCTTTTCGGTCTCGCACGGGGAACGGCCAGACGCCAGTAAGTCGCTATGGGCAACCATTGAGTTACCATTGAGAACCTTTACGTCTGCAATCAGATTTTTATCGGGCTCAACCTGCTATTGATGGTTGGGTTATGTAGGCATGCAGCCTAAAGGAAATAAAAATATGTGCTTAAATTATCATAGCGAAGATCTTACATGTTCGTGTTAGTATGTGTGAAATGCAATTTTTGGCTTTGTGAGTTTGTTGGTTTTGATCAACTTGGTCATGGCACCAATTTAAGCATACTGATGCTTTTTTGTCCATTCTGATGAAAGCATATTGCAAGACCTCCATCAGTTTTAACATAAATATGTGTTATTTCACTAAAAATCAAAGTAAATAGTTCCATCTTTAACAGCAACAGCACATTACCTTAAATATTTGACCTTTCTTCACAGTTTCTAGACGAAGAACCCCAAAGGAAGTTGTGGTATTGACTGCGTGATGGAGCAATACTAATTCGCATTGTAAAGCAGAAGCTCTCAGTGAGAATTAAAGACTGATCCATCATTGTTAGTCAAAGACATCACTGATGAAGTCAGAAAGCCTCGTGAAATGATGTGTATGAAGGTCTTCCTGCCAGGGGCCACGGTCCCCCTAAAGATAAAATCTCTTAGAGGCCGACATGAAGGTCAAATTCTCCTTTTGACTGAATTGTGGAGACTCACAATGAAACACAAAACATGTACTAAGAACCTCTCAAAGAGATAATTCCCCCCTAAAAAGTAGGTCATAGTTTACTCACCTTGTTAAGTTGCTTTGTTCTATTGAACACAGAGAAAGATCTTTGAAGAGTGCTCAGAACCAAACAGTTATTAGACCCTGTTGACTACTTAAGTAGAAAAAAAACACCTTATATTCTTTTGTTCAGTTGAGATATGTACGGTCATTTGAAGAATGTCGGACAATTAAAGTTCTGGGTCATTTTCTATATCATTTTTATTTCTCTTCTATGATTGCCATTCTTCCAAATATCTTTTCTGTTTTCAACCAAACTAAGACATTTATATGTTGTTTTGAAACAATTAGAGGGTGAATAATAACAGAATATTTCACCCTGCCAGTGAGAACCCATTTAAAGTATTTTTTTTGTGATTTACTATTTTAATCTTAAACATTCTGTGAGACTATAATATCGACCTCTTTAATATTTACTGATCAACATGTAAGGCTTGTTTTTTCCGAATTTGATTTTCCAACTTTAACCTGGTTTTCACAGGCAGTTAACACTTATTTTTGGGTTAACTATCCCTTTTAATATGCAGTAATTTCATTAACAAATATGTATTTACTTAATATAATACCGTCATATTTTAGTCACCACTGATACAGATGACAACCCATCTAAAGGTTATAGCGTGACAGTGTCAGTCTCATTTCCCCTAATAAGCAACTGAACACATGCATGCCAATGTAGATTCTCTGAGCTAGAGACCACAACTGTGCATACTTACATGCCACATCAAACACAAGGTGGTTGTGTTTGTGATAACCTCACAATTGGCATCCATCTCCCGACAGCACGCATACATCTCAAAAACGTCCAAGTATTGCATGCCTTTACATTTGCAAGACATATTTTATAATTGTTGCACATTTGCAATACATATCCGAGACGTCTGCTGTCAGATGTGATCTAGACATTTAGTCCTTTCTGATTTAGGATTCATGTTAATCTGTCCACCCTGAAATTTTCCATAACGGTAACGATAATCATCACTCAGATACAGTAGGAAAATTGTATTGGCTACTTTTAATGCACACACACACATATATATAAGTTCACACAGTGATATTTACTTTGACTTTGCACTCACAATGAATGACAAGTAAAACCAACGAGGGGCTTTCACCTTATATGGCAAGTTTCGTACAATGTCATGCTTGAATTTAATAATAACTAAATCAAAGGAAATGAGATATGGTGTACAGGAAATGATCTGTGAATGAAAGTACTGCTGATTCATTTCAATCCCGGGTGTCACACTGTGTCGCAACTTCTTCTGCGGGACGTTTGTAACTCTTGAAGAGAATCTTCACAACATGAAAGTGCAACCTGAGTCCCAACAGGACACAATGAGTCGGGGGTTAACCTGATTAATAACACTGATATTTGGAAAGACCTTACCAACCGTTGCCACCTTCAGTTCACAACAAATACATGAAGGTGCCCAGGAATAGAATCAATTTTGATGTGAACTATATTGAGGGATACAAATATGTCCTCGGAGACCATTTGGGGTTTGTTGTTAAGCTCTCAGCTCCATTGATGGCTTTATCATTTGTGATCTGCCGAGGGCTTGTGGCCAAGACCTTCACACAATGGGAGAGCTTGAGTGAGAGAGAATGGGCATGCAACCCCTGTGGGAATCGTTCGCTTTAGAATGAGTGGCTCTCTGCCAGCTCTCATGAGACTCTCATTGGCTAAAACACTGAAGGCCAAAACAAAACAGAGAGCCACCCCTGCTGGGAACAAGGGAGCCGTCAGTGTAGGGCTTCATTAATAACTGGGAGAAAGGTAAATGGAAGGAAGGGAGATGGGGACTGGAGGAGAGAGTGTGTGCTTCTTGATATGCAACAGAGCAATAGGAAGCGTTATATTTAGAACTGTGTGTGTTTATGTGTGTGTGCACGTTTGCTATGAATAAGTGTAGTGTGAGAAATGAAAACAAGTGTCATTATTTATTTCGAAAATTGGTGGTTTTGTACGCTCAAAGTAAAAAATCTTTCAGTGTTTCCTCACCCTCTTGCCATTTCAAGTCTTTATGATTTTCTTTTCTCCGTAGTGCACAAAAAAGATATTTTGAAGAATGATCGTAACAGTACCCATTAACTTGCATTAGTTCATGAAAGAGTCCATGAAATAGAAGTGAATGGGTGCCACCGCTTAAACCATGGAAGAAAGACAGTCATACAGGTTTGAGATGACAGTTATTGATAAAATATTCATTTTTGATTTATATTAAGAATGTGATTCCACAATGATCTTTCCATTTTAGGGTGTACTATCTCTTTACAATAGAAGTTAATGAGGGTCAATATTGTTCAGTTACCAACACTCCTTAAAACCTTTTGTGTTCTGCAAGGGATGCTCCGATATGGATTTTTGCCACCAATGTTTGTCATTTTTGACATTGTTACATTGCGGTGTCAATAAAGATATATAAACAGAATAAATTTTGTAAAAAATTAACTTTGTAAATATGTAATTTTGCTCATTTTCGTGATTATCAGTGCCATTTAAAAGTTTCTGCACTTGCTCACTGGAACGCGTCTGTCCCTTAAGGGACTGCTCTCCAGTTAGAGGTGTATTTATCTTGATTGACATTTCGGAAATGCACACAAATCTATTCTGACAGTCAGACTTATAAGCCCTAAAACTCACACAGACCAAGCAGTAAAACACACATACGCACATAAAGAAGATTAACGTTCTCTGTGTCCTCTGACCTGTGAACTGTGACCTCTGGAATGTGTGGTCTCTGTGGCCCTCTGCTCATCTACTGCCCCCATTGGGCAAAGAGACACTGACCCACATGCTAAACCCAGATTCATCATCAATCATTTAGAGATTCAAAGACACATGACCGAAACAATCCAAAACTGGCCAATGTAGGTCAACCAAAACCTACTAACCCCTTTATTGATCAAATCGATACACGTGCACTTCAAACCAGACCACATGTACAAAACTGATCGATGTCAGCAATGGCCAGATACTGTAGGGGACTCTTAAATTGGAAACTAAAACTATATATGTGAATGTTTACAGACATTGTTGTTCTGTACTGTATGTCAGAGAGACCTCTGTCGTCACCATGCACATCTGTTTCGTTCCATTACCTTTGTCTATGCAAGCTGCTGAAGTCAGCATAGCTGTGCACATTGGCAGTCCTACCTTTCTCACTCTCTCAATGCATCAGATAGGCTCCGGGAACGGGCCTCAGTTCGAAACGTGCTTACGCACAGCAATTTTTACCCGCCTGTGGCCTTTTGACCAGGCATCTAAGCGGGCACCCTAAAGAGAGTGTGTGTATAGCACCTGTTGTGAACTTTTGTTCCTCTGTAAAATCCTCATTCTTATCTCAATTATTATTTTAAATGGAAAGCACCTATTAACCCCAAATGTCCCAAACATATCCAAAATGTTTACTGAAGAAGAATCATTCACAGTGCATCTCTTCATATGGCCTACCAGATTCAGAAGCATTCCCCTCTGAATTGTTTAGTATAAAGATAAACATTTCATTTCATAATGAAAACGTGTCAAAGCTGTACTGTTATTTTACCTTTTACATCCATCCCCACCCACCTCAGACAGCCCGGCAAATTATACATTACACCGTGAGAAGATTTGAGAGCACATAAATCCGATTTACAGTGGTTTCTTTAAAGAAAACAAGAGTTTCTGCTTTTATTTTAATTGTGCAGAGATTGGCTCAACATATCAATGTCTGGAGATTTTAATTTATCAATCAGAAAGAGCCGGAACATGCCAAGTGTCGTGTTCATCGCCAAGTTTGTTTGTTTAACCTTTAGGTGAGGAAATGTTGATCATACAGCAACAAGGCAAACCGGTTCGACAGGCTTAACGGTCAAACCTGGTCTTTTTTTCTACCCATGGTGCAATCTACTTTTTAGTATTTCTTCAACAAGGCCTATAAAACGCCCGTAGCTTAGGAGGAGAAGCCTTTTTGGACACAAGACCGTTCCTTTCCTCTCCATCAATCTTTTCGCCCCACCCACTTCCTAGACCCAACAGGCTGGTTAAAACCCTGGAGGTGCATGAGTTTAGGGGTTAACTGGGGCCAATGTAACCTGCCTGTGAATATCTTTAGAGGGGTAAAGACCAAAGACTGCTCATTTCTCACACCCTGCCCTGAAGCTCATGAGGAACAGACGGTCATGGAGTTAACGCTATGACTAAACTTTCTTAACATGGCAATCAACACTTCACCAGTTTAAGTGTGTGTGTGTGCGTGTGTGTGCGTGTGTGTGTGTGTGTGTGTGTGTGTGTGTGTGTGTGTGTGTGTGTGTGTGTGTGTGTGTGTGTGTGTGTGTGTGTGTGTGTGTGTGTGTGTGTGTGTGTGTGTGTGTGTGTGTGTGTGTGTGGATTGAAATGCATGTGTTCTTGAATCTGGGTTTCTGTAAGGGGCCCATTACATTGTACTTTTAATAAAATAAAATGTAACAAAGAGGAGTGAGAAAATATTTACACAATAGAGCTTATTATATACTCTAACAGTACATTTCTATACATCTTTATAAGGATATATTGCAAACTCGCAGTGTTTGTATGTGCACCAAAGCTCTATGGGATTCCAATAGAGATTTAAACTAGAGTTTATTAGATTACTGACAAATATATTTTGACAAATGTTAGTAATTGGCATTGACATGAAATAGCTTTGTGTCCGTACAATTATAGCAAATTGGTGGCACTGCTATTAAGGTACCAACTTTCTTTAAAATATCTATATTTGTGGTTTTTAAATTCTATTTCTTAACTCTAACACTAAAAAGAGTTGGTTGGAAAATGTTTTTTCATAATTTTCTCATTCACGTGTCAGCACTTACATGCAAAAGTTTTATTCTGCAGAAAGCAAAAGAAGACATTCTGAAGAATGCCTTGGCTGACTTATAGAGTATAGACACAAAATAATTATCTTAAAAAAACTGTATTGTTGTCCAAGGATCAAAGTTTCATCTACAGGGGGTCTTTTTTTCAGGTAAGCTCTACTTTAAGAAAATCCTAAGGGGATCACAAACGTGTACCTTCAATCAAACCAAAATAGGCTATATTAAGGTTAATTGAAAGGTGTTTCATCAGAATATAATCCAGCACATTAGATTTTTAAAAAGGTCTTATTAGCATTTGAATAGGGTGACTGCCCTTTAGGGGCCAGCTAGGCTTACAAAAAGGAATGCCGAGCACTCTGGACTTAATCCATATGACCCAGAAAAAAGTTAAAAGAGAGAGAGAGCAACGCGGGTGTGTGAGGGTGGCAAGGAGGTCATGGTTGGTCATTGGGCTTTTGGTCGTAGATAAGGTTTAAAAGATGCCCACAAAGGATTTTAATAAATCCAATTTTGGAAAACACAAGCATGCTTTTGAACCCTCACTTACCCACACATAGTTTCAGCCACATTCCTCTAAACACCCTGGAATTACGATCAAGTTGTTTGTGCCAAGGATGGATGTTCCTTAGTGTGGATTAGAAGAGCTATGGTGCTAACAGCTTCTAGCTGATACCTCCACACACACAATGCCTCATTTGCAGAAACAATGGTTAACAGGATACAATACAGATCAGCGAGAGGAAAGAGACTACAATTACACAGAGAATAAACAAAAACATCATCTGTGTGTTTACCTCGTAGAAAAGCACACAAAAACACTAGGGGTCCAAGTTCCACTAGACTTGAAGAGATCCTGGGGAATTGTCTTAAATGTCATTTTACCAGAGATATTAAGGTAATAAATACCCTTGTTAAGTTTGACCACAATCTAAGTCATGATGAATTTACCGAAAGGTTCTTGTCCTTTTTAAACCTGTTTGGCTTTTTGGCTTTGGAACAAAGTTGGTGACCAGACAACAATGGCATTCCTTCTAATATATGGGCATAAAATCAATGTTTTTGAATGACATGAAGCTGGATAAATAATTACTTTTGAGGATGACTTTGCCTTTAATCGTGCACAGAAACATGTAGGTATTATTGGCAATAAAGGACAACGAGGCTCAAACAGGGAGGACTACAACCTAAAAATCTCCTTATATGTCAGCTATCAACAGGTTTCTCTGTATTTAATGTAAACTTCTTTACAGTTTAAGGTTAAAGTATGGCCAAATTCCCCTCCCACACACACAAAGTCTAAACAGCCCAATGATGGTCACCAAGGCTCATGTCTTTCTGTGTAATTGCTACCTAAAGCGGGCCACTTTGTCATATAAACTCTCCAAGCATATAATTAAACCACATGGCAAGCAACCTCAGAAACCAGCCTCTCTTACATAGACACACACACACACGCACTTACACATACGCAAACACCCTGACAAGTTCTTGTACAAATATGCAGAAACATGTGCCCTTATACCAACACAAACACACAGCGTGGGCACTATGTTTTGACAGCGTCATTACTACTGGTGAGGTCGAGACGGCGCAGTCTGTTACTATGTCTGAGGCCCAGACGAGTCTACTGTACACAGAGCGCTCATATGGAACTCATTCCTACGTCATACTGTAACCCGTCCAGCCCTAATGCCGACTTAAAATACAGCTCCCTCTGGGTCTGAGCGATTCTTTACATCCCTTTCCTGAGAAAAGCGAAGGCTTCTGATTCAGAGGAAGATCTAGGAAAACCATGTGTCAGGTTTTAAAGACCACAGCTTTGTTTTAGTTTAAAGGCAATGTAGGTTTTTTATTATTTTCTGCAGAAAAATTGACCGGAAATTGTTTCGTTGTTCTGTGATGTTGTATTTCTATAGTAAGATGCACCGGACAGCTTTTGGCAATTGGTCTCTTAAATGCATATTATAATAGAGTTGCAGCGATTTGTGTATACATTTCAATCCAAAGATGATAGGAAAATGCAATGTCGTTATATAATTTATACATTCAAGTTAAAAAATTGACTCTTTAATGTGAATTGTGTACTGCATATAATAATTTGGAATTCATATAAACACTAGCATATTTTCCTACTTTTAAAAAAAATGATAGTGGATACTGCAATTGTAAAATTTAAATAACGAATGTTCATGTGACATCATTAATAAAGGTAGGTTGATCGTTATTTAAATGATTTTTAATGACTTTTCAATAATGTCAACATAATATGTTATATTTATATTTTCTGATTTGGTCCACTCAACTGTCATACACTATAAAGGCTAGAGGCTATACAATTTCTTTTGGTCAATGCCACAAAAGCATGTTTTGGGGGAAATGAGCCTTACTGACTGAGAAATTTCCAGTTGATGGGAAAGGAAATGACACACTTTACATGAGTTGCCACTAAGTTGGCTTAGAAGTTAGCGAACATATTTTGACATGTTGCCTCGTTTCAGTCAAAACTTGGGTAAAGCTGGTTTGTAGATTTGTTCTACACAATAAGAAATTGAAGATATTTTGAAAAACAGAATATCAAGTTCAGAAAACGCACATACAGTTTCTAATACAAAAAAAGAACTGCTTTAGAATGAAGTACAGCTGTGTAGACATCAGGGCTATGTACCATTACTTCAAAAGCACTTTTTAACCTGTCTGACTGACAGCTACAGCCAGTCAAAGCCCTTCCTGAACACCATGTGGCAGCTTTAGACGGTCTACTTCGATTACACCCGGTGAATGAGAGAAATAAGGAGGGTTTGGGACTCTGGGAAATGGCCTAGAAAAAGATTGGTATTACATTTCACAGCACAGCTGGCCACACCTAGACGAAACAGTCAGAGCGAGGTAGGAAAACGGGACAGGGGTCTAGCGAGACTACCTTTTCCTCTTCCCTCCCTTTCCTGAGCTTGCTCCGCATACATGCCAACTGCAAGTTATGCCAGATGTCACTACAAGAGTGAAGGCCAGCTATGAAGAATTTGAGAAATTCTGGAAAATATTTATAGAGGTGGACCAGACCTTCTCAGCTTCAGAGGTGGAGGTTAATGCAGTCCGACCCAAATGAGAGAGACTCCCAAGGGGTTTGCTGGCACTCCATAACTCTACCATCGCCCTCTTGGAATGCCAAGGATGAAAGAGAAGTTAAAAGCGGCTAAAACAGCCAGAAATCAATTGAGCTTAAACTTTTCCTCAGCTTTGATCTTCTCACGTGGTTAGATGACTTATATTGAGAGACTCAAGGACCGTGTATTTCTTGCTGTGGTTTATTCCAGGGTGAGTGAAAACAGTGGCGATATCTTGTGGCGTGGAGGCAATGCATTTGTGTTTTCATCCCAGCACATGGACGAAAAAACGTTGAAACTGATGCCTCCCAGGAGAACCTCCAGAAGAACGCCTTGCGGAATCTTTCAAACCAGCTGAAACTGAATTAAACGTCATTGGCACGTCTTGATGGACGCTTTGCATCTGGTGAGTTCAAACAATGAGCTCATGAAAAATAATCTCAAACCATCAGTAACATCCTTCCCTTAAGTTTTGCACTATACCCGTTACAATTAGGTTATAACTTACTTTTAGAAAAAACATACATAAGAGTCTTTTAGGACCATTAAAGAGCCAGTTCACTCGAGAATTAAAATTTTCTCAAGATTCGCTCACCCTGCTGTCAATTTAAACCTGTATGACTTTCTTTCTTCTGCAGAACACACTTGAAGACATTTTGAAGAATGTTGGTAACCAAAACCTGTTGTTCCCTCATGAGTAACAAATGCAAGTCAATGGGGATCAACGGTATTCTTTAAAGGATAAACTGTTGTGTTCTAACATTTTTTTTTACAGGTATGAAATGACAAGTGTTTGAGAACATATGACAGAATTTGTGACCCTGCCTGGGAAAACCTAAAGTCCAAAAATCTAATTTTGAAATAATGGGCATTAAAGTTTTATTTAAGCTATTCAGTTCACTATAAATTAAATTTTTGACATATACAAAGATTCTATAATTTCGCATAATGTTCTACAATTTTGAATTTTCGTTTTGGAGGGAAATATCTTTTTAAGATTTTGCCATTCTTTCTACATTAATGTACAAGTCTAACATGCATCATTTCAATAACACTGTGCTAAATAAAAATATGCCTCAAAATGTTTTTCTTGAATTAATGAGAAGTAAACTTGAATCACAACTATTTACACAAGCAAACCACTGACATCCCGAAAGCTAAAGTAAAAACAGCTTCTCAGCCACCCACAAAGAGTAAAGGAGGTTGACAGAAAAGCCTGGGTGGGTGTTTGTATCTATATGTAAAGTATTTCAGCTATCACTGGCATGGGCAGGAATGCGGGCGACCCCCAGACACTCTCAGAGGAGAGTGACATATGGGAACACACCTACTTTGCGTTACTATAACTACTGTATGCAAATGAGCCGGCCTGCAGCTTCTCCTCTTAATCTCAACAGGAGGCAACGCTAAACATACTCCGATCCGTCTGGCTGCTTTCTTAAGAGTTCATTAACATTCATAATGCATTAGACACACTACGTATACAATGCCCACGGTGATAAACTACTAATGAGAAGCTCTCTATGTGCAAACACTACGTCGATGTAGGGTCCTGCAATAAACCGCCAACTGGGAGATGGTTATGAGATGCAAGGGACATCTAAAAGAGAGACAGACTTTGATAACACTCAGATCCCCACAACAGATGGAACCTGAAGTGGCTGATCCCAGGACGGGCCCAGCAATAACAAAGCCCATTCAGTAATAGACATTCCTCACCCATCCTTTTCAATCCCTCTAAATGCGACTCCACGCTTTCAAAGACACCCCCACACACCAAACCACACAAAACAGACCGAGCCCTGTTGTCTTAAACATGACATGTCTGATTTTAGATGCAAATAACTGCGTCTTCCTTGTTTTAGGGTTATATGTTCCATATGAAGGAGGTTTATGTGTCTATGTGGTTGTGTTTGAAAGACGCTTCAATAGATGCACCGGAAGCCCTGGGTGCGTTTTCATTAAGCGCCGACTTTATTATACAGCAAAAAGGAAATTATGTTCACAGAACTGGCAGTAAACGTCTAATTTAGGAGCTTGTGTTTAAAGCAATCCTATTAAACAGCTTTGGATGCAATGGTATCGTCTGACATCAGTCAGTGATATTTCCCCTTTCTTCATTCCCACCTGCCGTAGCGTAAAAGGCCTTCGATTGCCCTCAAAGGTTGGCGGGCGTTTTAATCCGGAGACTCTAATTGCTTACAAAAGCTTTCGCCGTAAAGCGGCGTGTTTAAGGCCGCATTCCTGGGAACAAAAGGAGCAAGACTTGCTTCGCCTCTTAAACCGAGAGAGAAAGTTGATATGACGGCGCGGCCGGAGTTAAATGAGGCATATGCCAGCTGGCTGGGGGTTGGAGGGTCTCTCCGAAAGAATGCGAAAAGTTGAGGGCTGAAGTTTGTTAATCCCTTCATTCTGAAAGGGGGGTCTGAGCTAACAGGCTTTGAGGAAAGACGAGAACCCGATGCTGGGATTGTTTCCAGGAATCTAAACCAAAAGTTTGAAACCGAAAAGAATTCCACCTGATTTCAAAAGGACAATCCCCACGGAGCGACCCACAAGTGTCAAGCTCAAGGGATCAACCTCGGAACCTGGAATTTACCAGTGTACCTCCAATGCACCCCAATTCCCCAAATTCTTGAACGCGAAAACAAAACATGTGCACAATTCTGTGCCAACAACAAAGATGCACATGGTAGCAATTTACATATATAAGAGATGAGACAGCTGAGAGGGTTTGAAAGAAAAAAACTTAATAATGACCCGGACTATAAAAAGCTGTGAACATGAAGTCATGTTTTGACTGCACATTATTCTGTAACATGCAAGTCACCGGTTAACCATCATAAGCATGTTTATATGCCACCTCCAAAGATGTCAAAAGGTCTCCGTGCTCACCTCAAGTCCAAACAACTGAGAAAAACTCCCTTCAAAATGTGTTGCCTGGAATAAACCAAAAACTGGTCTGCATCAGGACGAATGCCAACTTTGCCCTTCCTAAAGTCTGAGATAAGACTCACTGTCAAACACTTTCAACGGTTGTTGTTCTGTCTACCAAGATAACAATGCAATAACAAAAGAAAAGTGATGCACCATTGCATAAAGCATGTCTGCCTTTTTCCAAAACACCTGGACTTCTTACACATGACATTTGCATTAAGATCATATACAGTTTGTTTCTAAATTCCTGCATGCCATTTTGTTGTGCATCAACTTTCCCAAATAAACAAAGTGAAGAACAAAGCAATGCATAACAAGTATGCAAAAACAATAATGCACAGGTCAATAATAAAACAAATAATATTTTTAATCATCACAATACACAACATAAACAAACAAGCAGATGTTATTGCATACTGTGTTGCATTGAAGTGTTACATTGTTTCAAGTTTCCTGTGTTTGTAAACTTACCCAGAATAAGACAGAAGACATCTAGGACTATTAAAACTTTCCTCTTGCTGTTGTTGACTCCGTTGTTATTTAATGAAGATGTTCCTCCGTTTCTTGTTTCAGGTGCCATGGCCTTCTCATACATATAGTTTTGCATTTGAAAGATCCTTATTCTTTGTCTTTAAAATCCGAGCCCAGATTTATATTCACGAGGTCAGTGACAACGAGTCGTTGAAAGTTTGTGGAAGTTAAAGCTCCCAGAAAGTCAAAGACAAGTCCTTAAAAGTTAAGATATTCAAGTCCATTCAACTTTCATCTGGTACGGTGTCGTTTCTGTGCCCGGAGAGTCGTCTTGTTGGGTTAGTGGATCGAGAGCAAACTGTTAGATTTAAAACCAGCAGACCTGCTTTATGAGTCCTGGGTTTGGTCTCCACCTCCTCGTCTCCGGACTCGCGCTCCGGCATCAGCTGTGCGCTCGAACACAGCGCTCTGTGCGCCCCCAGCGGCCGACGCTGGAAGTTCAGCTCGAATTGCACTGAGTGCAGACACAAGCTGCTCACATTGTGAAGAATAAAAAGAAGAATTATGTTTTTTACTGGGATTACCTGGTTGTGGAAGCTTTCAGTGCACAATGTGATGTGACAAGTAACATAGGGAACTCAAAGTTAAAATAAAAATCGATATGTAATTTAAACAATGTTGCAGAATGGAATATAATATGCACAAATGTATTATAAATATACAAGGTGCTATGTATGGAATGTCTGATGTACAGTATTGCTATAGGATCGTAAATGTTCTCAGCATCATAATGTGGGATTTCATAAATATGGTTGAATGCAGTTCCCTACATTGAAAAAAAACACACATGTGGGTTTGCACAATAGAAATGTTTTGGAAAGTGTGATCCGGGATGGATGTTTTATATAGTCAACGTGCAAAAATGTTAAAGTGAGCATTTGATGTTAAACTGGAAATCTATAAAGCAAACAGACCACAAAGAAGGTGGTTTTTCATTTTTTGGTTTTGGTTTTAACACCAAAAAATGGGTTTGGGTTTGTCACAGATTATCTGTAAATCCAAACTAAGTGAAAGTAGGACAATGACATGGGGTCAAATTAACATTTGAGAAGCTCCAGAACAAAGAGGGGAACAGCCCACAAAAGCCAAGTGAATGCACTGACCCCATGCAAATAAGGATCTGTTAAAGTTCAATTTTAAACCCTAAGAAACCTACATCAGGTCATCATTACTTTATTATCATATTTCTTATTGTATTATTTTTTTAAACATACAATGACCACATGTGTGACATTTTTACTTTGTAGATATTAAGAAGTTGATTGTATAATCGTTGCCTAGACACACATTTTGCACAATTGTTATTTTCATTGTCCTTTACAATAGGATTAATGTATATTGGGACTGTGTGTTTTTAAGGCATCTCCCACAACACATGAACAGTTCCCAAGCAAAATATTTAATACATTACTGCCATCTCGTGATGAGAACATGTAATGCAATACCACATAAGACTTGAGATGAGCCCTTTTTGTACATATGGTTTTATTTTAATTTATTTACAGTTGTCAGTGTTGTAAAATTATATTCATGATTTATTTTATTGTCTAATATACAGTTTTAGGTTAAAATAATAATAAAAAAGACACACACACACACACACACACACACACACACACACACACACACACACACACACACACACACACACACACACACACACACACACACACACACACACACACACACACACACACACACACACACACACACACACACACACAATATTACCAAAAGTGTTCACTCACCCTCATTGACTCGCATATGAATTTAAGTGACATCGTATTCCTAATCAATAGGGCTACATATGATGTCGGTCCTCCCTTTATAACAGCTTAAACTCTTCTGGGAAGTCTGTCCACAAGGTTTAGGAGTGTGTTTATGGGAATATTTGACCATTCTTCCAAAATCACATTTGTGATGTCACACACTGATGTTAGATGAGAAGGCCTGGCTCTCAGTCTCCATTCCAAAAGTGTTCTATCAGGTTGAGATCAGGACTCAGTGCAGGCCGGTCAAGTTCATCCACAGCAGATTCTGTCATCATGTCTTTATGGATCTTATTTATACACTGATGTCATGTTGGAAGAGGAAGGGGTCAGATCCAAACTATTCCCATAAAGTTGGGAGCAAGAAATTGTCCAAAATATCTTGGTGTGCAGAAACATTCAGAGTGATTGAAACACCTCTCGAATGCTTTTATCAATATAGTATATATATATACGTTTTTCATTCTAAGACTGTCATTATTTCACTATATGATTGTTACATCTTGTTGTAAATGCTTCTGTCGTAAACCTCACTTGTAAGTCACTTTGGATAAACGCGTCCGCTAAATGACTAAATGCAAATGCAAATGTAAATGTCAATCAACGAATAAAATGTAAGGAAATAAATTACGATTTTCAAGTTCAAGCTTATAACTATGATTGAGTAAGAGTCTTGTGATGTAAAATATCCTCTTTCCAACAAAATTGTTCCAGTTTACTTCATGTCAAACAGTATAACTAACAGCTCCAAATGAAACATGTATCAACTTATGATAAAAATGTGCAAACCCAAAACAATGACATTTACCAACCAAAACCTCACATTTCTCAAAAGAAAAGAAAAACGTCAAATATAAAACAAGATTGCCATTCCAATTCTGTACAGTAGAAGGCTCACATCGACCCCGCCCCCATCTGCGAACGCCGAAGCGCTGATCCAGGAGCGTGCAGTTTTCCCGAAGCTGAATCCAGATCAGCTGTTACCGGGGTTAAGCAAAGCTCCTGTAAGATCTCATGTAGTAAAATGGCTGAAAAGCAGAAACACGAAGGCAGGGTAAAAATAGGACACTACATCCTCGGAGACACCCTTGGAGTGGGAACATTTGGAAAAGTAAAGAGTTAAGTCTGCCCGTTTTCTATGCGCATGGGATTAGAGGGAAATTCTGCGGGTTTTCGGGATTATCAGCGCACAACTTTGCGCATTTGACGCAGCGGAGACTGCGCAGTCCGAGCGTCCTTCGCGCATACAGAAGAGCGGATGACGTCAGCATCCTAATACCGCACATTCATTATTATGGGCGATTATTTGATTTTATAACAGTCGGGAACCTATTTTGGGAATATCCCAGGATTGCACCATGGTCATGCCAGGGTGGACTTGCAAGGGAGCTCCGGTTATTTGCATTAAATGTGACGTCACCCCCTCCAGGCTCTTTAATAATCACATGTTATGTTGAATTCTTGTTTATTAATCATTGCTGTATTGAAGTTCATGTTTGTATTCTTATGTTTAACACGCAGCTCTGCTTTGACCTTGCAGTCTGCTTCTATTCTTAACCCAAGTGCTTGTTTTAGGAATGACCTTTCACCCTTGAGAGTAACACTCAGAGGTCCTAAATCTCTATGTGTCCAGAGCAAACTCTCTGTTATTATTACTGTTATAACGCTGTTATTACTCGTTAATACACGCACCGACTGGTTTATGTTCAACTATGACACTATAGATTGGAAATGAGATGCCGGCATTCTGAGAAATATCTGCTGGGCAATTCCTTGAATTGTCAACCTTGCTATGAAAACATAGAGTTGGGACGGATGGTGTTTATTATATAACACAGATGCCAACATGTGTCGGTCCAGATACCCATGTGAGGCCTTTCAATCTTTTATTATTATTTTTTTAGTGCATGTTTTCATAGGAAAGGTATTTTCACATCCCTAATGCTACGTTTTACTCATAAACAGACACATGAAAAAATTAAAATATAGTAATGAGTTTATATTTTATAAAGAGCTATCCCTTATCCAACTGCCCGTTACTTCTGGTTTGTGATTTTGATCCACATGACTCTTGAGAAGTTTGTTGTCTCCCAAAAACCTCCATTTGTGGTCATTTTTAAAATAGAGAACTTGTTATTTTTTATATTATATAATATATATTATATAAGGGTTTTACCTATTATAATCAGTTTGTTCGGTTAACTGGAAACAATTCATTCTAAGTGCGTTTTATGTCACGTCCATAACGCTTGATAATATGCCTACATTGATTGGTATTCTCCATCACTTTAAACGTGTCTAAGACTGTATTGCGGCCTGTGATCCCTTCAATAAGGCCCACGTAGGGAGCTCACGAGGTTTTGAGGCACTACTCGACAGTCTCTGCAGTTTGATATCGACCATGCCCAGCAGTGCAGATGACCTTGACCAACATAATTTTATCAAGACAGGAAATATAAGAGACTTATTCGGCTCCATGTCAAATCTCATGACTGGGATTTATACGTGCTACAGTGACGCAGGCGTTCAAAGAAATGTGAGATTAAAAATTGACATGCATACGAAACATCATGCAAACAGGCTGCATGGTTGCATCTAGCCTAATGTTTTGGGGTACTTGGGGAAAAATGTTTGTTCTGACCGGGTGTATGCCTAAATGTCTGGAATCCGTTTTACAGCCTAAACTATAATAAATCAAACATACATGTCATGAAATTGTATTTAACACTAACAGGTTTAGTAATGAATCACTTTGACTGAACATTGGAAAGAACGAACAGCCGATAAGATTGCAGAATAAACCGACTTAAGAAGCATCTCACGGTGAGACATTAGGAAGCTGCTTGATAAAATGACAATATACCAGTTCTTCAAATTCCAGTCAAACTAAACTAAAGATGATTAAACCAGGTTATTTTATTCATTTATTTGTAGTTATAGCTTGATTCCCGCAGTCACTTTTTTATTTTAACATTATTGATAGTTTGTCATTATTTTAAAATGTGGATAAATATGAATGCTCAAGCAAATAAGACCACCACACTTTCGACCGGTAGTTTAGGCAGCGGAGAGGTGCAGTGTATGAGTATCTTTCCTCAGACTTCCTACATTTCACATTCTTGGGGTGTCATTGGACTTAAATATCCAAAGGGAGAGCGCATTTGTTTGCAACTGTTCTAAGACCTTAATAGATCCATGTTGCTTTCAATGGGTACACCTCTTTTTAAAGTGGAGGTCTTTTGTAAACACACTTGTTTTTGGTCAAACATATCATACAGTCAATAAAAATTTGTGGATGAATCTGTCTGCATGATTCAGAGAAGAACAAGACTAATGATGTATAAAAATAAATGCTACTATTTACTATCACATATTGCTCAATATGAAATATTTAATACTAATAAACAATTGTCAATTGGCTAGTATGTGAAAACCCATACTCAGAGTAGATCAGGTTTTGTTTGATTGAGGATTCAGAGCTTGAAGTGAAGCTGTTTGTTTTCTTAGAAGTTTGGTTTTGAATGGGGTCACCGCCCGCAGTGTTCATGCTTGCTTTCTTTGGAATAAAACTTATCTTTCATCAGCCATGTTTACAATACCAATCTGCTGGTGATGGTATTTCAGCTGACCTTTCTTGATGTGTGTGTGTTTGGCCAACAGTTGGGGAGCACCAGCTCACAGGACATAAAGTTGCTGTGAAGATCCTTAATCGGCAGAAGATCCGCAGTCTCGATGTCGTTGGGAAAATCAAACGCGAAATCCAAAACCTGAAACTCTTCCGACATCCGCACATTATCAAGCTGTGAGTCTTTCACAAGCACACATTTATCCAACAAGCACAAGCTGCTTATCCGAATGCATTTGGATTCATTATTTAATCAGCCTGGAGTTGAGGCAAAATCATAGTTTTTATCATAGTTTCATTATTATCTTATACTATGTTTTCAATGTGTTAATGCTATTTAGATTTCATCAAATTTCAACCAAACGATGAAATTACTGAGTTTATCAATGGTTTACCGTACTAGGAGCACAGATAGAACATTTGGTGGTTCAAAAACCGGTTTTAAAAAGCATTTGTTTCCTTTTTAGTTCATGATTTTCATCATAAAATAAAAACATAGTAGCTATTGCATGTTTTATAAAGGCCTTGTTTATTTGTTAGATATTTTATTCCTCTGGTTTGTGTAATTTAACTCAAAAACATTCTACAAAGCGTGTAATCTTTCAAAAATCATTTCATTGCATCCATAACACATGTTAATTTCCTTTTTGTTAAATAAAAAACTTGTGCATAGACTAACATTTTCTGATGTTGAGACTCGTTCATCAGGGTTTAGTTAAATATGAATAGTTAAGTTATTGTATTTTAAACAAAGTCATATCCTGAATGTTTTTATGTCACATCCATAACACTGGAATTGCTCTTTTGTTGTCACAAATTTTAACTATTGATGATTTGATTTGTTCACACCAGGGATGCCATACTGACAAAATCCAACAAACAAGTCTTTATTCAGTATGAACTGACAACTAGGTTTCTAAACAGCAATGGCAATAATAAATCTGTTTGCATATGCGTTTTTGACGAGAAGTTGACAGGGATGTTTATTGTTCAAAAGCAGCTCAGAGAAACAGAATTAGACAGGCTTCATACACTTTCAGGACAAAGTTCAGGACGTATTGGTTACCATACTTTTATGCCCACCATGTTATGACCCTAAGACATTTATCTCTGTTCGACTTATATAATAGCAAACTGTTTGATTTGATGTGGCTCCCTGCCCTCTATCTGTGCCTTGCCAATGCAGTGTTTGTCTTCTTGCAAAAGCAATACGGCATGCTTCTGAGTGAGACCAAAAACTATTCATATATGATGAACAACAGGCTTATTTTATACTTTTTTATAGCTACAGTTGACTTTAAGTTTGTGTTTGTTGGCAAATGTTAGTAGCATACACATTTTTATTTCAAATTTGTATTAAATATAGATTTATATTAATATTACTCATCCGGTCAAATGTTTTGGGACACTTGAGTGAATTGTTTCTCATCTTTTGATCTAAAGCTGTGTTTCTAAATGTATACTTTAACAGACAGAAATATAAATTAGCTAACTTGCTGTTAACTTTTGTGATACAAAAATACATTTAATTTAAAAAATGTTGTTGAAATAGATTACTTTGATCTAACATTGAAGAAAGAATAGCCATTCAGAGCGCAGAATATACTGGGACGCCTTCCTTTTAGAAAGCATCTCAGGGTGAGACTTTAAGAGGCTGCTTGATAAAATTGCAAATTTTAGCAAAAATGTGACTAACTGAACATTTACATGAATATATATATATTTTAGTTACCCTTGTTTAATTTTATTTATCCATTATTTCATTTTTTTATTCTAAAATGTGGGAAAATAGGAATGCATTAGTGAGTGGGTGTCCCAAAAGTTTTGTCCGGTACTGTACTTTCAACTTGCTAGTCAATTTACATGTTATCAGAAATACTCTAGGGACTACATTTTGCGGATGTTTTCAGAAAGTTATGTTTGGGTGACAAAAGCGCACATGCACGGTAATGTTTGTTAATGTTTGCTGACATAAACAATGGAATATTAATAGCCTTTAGGAATAAATATGTTTGCTGAATTATAGGTTACGTTTTGATGAATTCACATGGTTTACTTGTATGAACAAAACTTATATGCAACAAACTTCAATGATATCTCACTTTCACTGGTCCTACATCAAGCAATGTTTGCATTATAGAGTTACAGTGTATTATATTGTTTAGACCTATTTTATTGTATTTATTGAAAGCATCAACGTCTCATTGATCAGTATTAACACCTCTGTGCTTTTATGGTGTTGCAGGTATCAGGTTATCAGCACACCTACAGATTTCTTCATGGTGATGGAGTATGTGTCTGGCGGGGAACTCTTTGACTATATTTGTAAGAATGGAAGGGTAAGAAAAATCTGTCCTCAGTCGGCCAACATGGTACAATCATGGCCATTGACCTTGCTTTGTTGCATGACACACATTTTGTGTGCGGAAATATCCAAAAACTTGTTTTTCTGCTAAAATCCTAAACAAATTATTCTAAAGCAGTTATCTGCCAAAATAAAGCTTCATATAAAATGTTTGGAATGTGGTTTCCTTATTAATTAAAATACGGAGGATTATTATTTTTTGGACTGGCAGAACGATGAATCACATCAGAATAATAGTATGTGTTTATTTAATGTATGTCTGTTTATTTTGTATCTTAGAAATTCGTACACATACCCGCATATATTGAAGAAATTTTTTTTGTAAATGTTTATATTTTCTATTAATTATTTACATGTATAAACTCGTCTGAATATCTCTGTTCCCATTTTGTTCTTATTAATAAGAAGTTAATATGCACAGTAAACAGACATATTATGTAAACCCAAACTTGTTTTGGATGTGATTAATCGCATTAGCAAATCGGTTTAAATGCACTTAATATTTTATATCAGTCACTAAATTACCTTAAGTGGTTTTATGGTTCTCAACAAGTTTAACTTGCTTTTGTGGCACTAGTCTGGATTTAAGCGGGGATTAACCTTTGAGTTCTTCAAACCAGTTGGGGCTATGGGGATCCATCTTATCCAAACAGTGACTGATCCAGTGAAGCTTTTATAGGCAGGGTCAGAGAGTCATAATTGGATTGCCAACAACAGAACTGCATGATGGGTCATCTTTCAGGATGTTGTTTCTTTCAATATACAAAAACAGATGCTCACAGCAGCACACCATTAATTGTCGTCACATTTTATTTCAACTCAATCCTCTAGATTTGATAAAAAGGTTCATTATCTGTTGAATCTATCTATTAGTATAATAGGATAACTATATTAAAGGTTTGTGAAATTTAGTGTCATCAAGTGGTGTGGTTATGAATTGCAAACAGAAGCTTAGTCCGCTGCTCATCCTTCCCTTTGAAAGGACTATGATAGCTGACACAGGACAACGATGTCATCACGTTTCCACTGCTTAAATTAAAATACATGTTAACGGAAGGAATTGTATAGGTAACATTAGGATTTAAAGTTATAGAATATTAAAACTCTGTCATCAGTTTCTCGTATTACTTGCACTTTACTAGCATTTGTTAAGTGTTCATACAATAAAAGTATGAACCCAACTACGCTGCACCGGAGGAAGGGGAGAGGTCTTGGGGTCAACCCTTTAAAGTTACCACAACCTGATAAACAGAATCCATGTTTACTTCTTTTGACATTCAATAAAAGTCAATGGGGATTAACAGTTTTTCCAACAACGTTTTCCAAATCTCTTCTTTTGTGGTTGTAAATGACAGGAGGGTGAGTAAATGATGACAGAATTGATTTTCAAAATGACGGAAATCGTTTTTGGTACATTATATTTTTAAAGCATTATACTATACACTATACACTTACACATAACATCTATGCACACGTTTGTTACGGTTATATTTGTGTACAATATCATTTGTAATGCTTCATTTGAACCCATACTTGACTTATTGATGACGCTACAGTAGATTTATATCACATGTAGGTTGAAGACACGGAGGCCAGACGTCTTTTCCAGCAGATCATCTCAGCGGTGGATTACTGCCACAGACACATGGTGGTTCACAGAGACCTCAAGCCTGAAAACGTACTGCTGGACGGAAACATGAATGCCAAGATCGCTGACTTTGGTACATATATACTTCAAACACACAGAAAGCAAAAGATTTGCTGCAAGCACACTTATGTGATTTTTATGACAGTTCATATATCCATAGAAGAAAAATATAAACACAATGTATATAAAATTTTTACAAACCCTCCTTTAGACAAGCATTTCCTATTACAGGTTCAGTTAAGTTGAAACATTTGAAAATTTTTAAATCCAATAGTTTATTTTAAGGATAAATAAAATAAGATTGTGCAGTATCGTATTAACAAATTCACATCTGCCATGGTATAAAAAAATATTTGAATGAGCTTGTCTCAGCCAGTCAAATCCTCTATATTCAAAACAGTTGTTTGGTGTTTTTTTCAGGTCTGTCAAACATGATGTCAGATGGAGAATTCCTGAGGACGAGCTGTGGATCACCCAACTACGCTGCACCAGAGGTCATCTCAGGAAGGTGAGAGGTCACCAAATTCAGCTTTTTAAGTCCCAACAACCGGATGAACAGAATACATCATGTATACTTCTTGCCTACTCAAAGAATCAACACGCACTACACTTCATGTCACCAGACACAGTTCTACAACCCCTGACCAGCAGATTCCTTTGCAGTATGAACTGCGTGAATGCACTACACATAAATAAAATATCAAGCCTTCATGAATTTTTGATGTCATGCAGATGATCTTTCTGTTGTTGATAATGCAGGGAACTTTAGTTTCATGAGAGATTGTTGTGCATTCAGACACAAACACAATGACATCTATGTTGTGTCTCAGACTGTATGCTGGTCCAGAGGTGGACATCTGGAGCTGTGGAGTTATTCTCTATGCACTGTTGTGTGGGACTCTGCCGTTCGACGATGAGCATGTGCCCACCCTCTTTAAAAAGATCCGTGGAGGCGTTTTCTACATCCCAGAATACCTCAACCGTTCTGTGGCCAATCTGCTCATGCTCATGTTACAGGTGGATCCATTGAAGAGAGCCACCATCAAAGACATCAGGTCGTTGTCTTGTGCTCGGATTTAAATGCGCTTTTATTTTTTTTTAAAGGAGTGACATATAGATTATTTAAAGCAAACATTTAAGCAAACAGGACAAAGAAACACTTGTTTAATTTAATGGGATATCTAAAATCATGTTCTAGCTCTATAGTCTTAGTGGATGTATTTTCACACATTCTTGTAGAAGATGTCCTGTTCAGGTACGGCCTTTTATGTACTATTTTCGCCAACTTACATCTCCATATCATGTAAATAATGTAAATGAAAAGCGAAAAGATTTTGAAAAAAAATTCTATACTTAGAATTATAATGTTCTATATGCGATAAACACACACTATGTAACTTTTATTTTTTATAAAAAAATGTAATAATGTGATAAAACACTTTTTTCTCATTCTAGTTAGATAGATGAGACAGGTTAAATTACTTTCTTTGGATGAATTGCTGAAATAACGTATTGTAAAATTAAATAAAAATATAAAATTGATTAATCACATCATGGGGGTCTACACAGGAACCAGTTCTAGCTAGTCTATAAAAATGAAAAAATCTCCTCAAAAATATAAATAAAATTCACTGTAGTTTGAGTTGCACTCCTTAACAAAAGTGTATAAAATTCAGCAGCTGGTCCTGATTGGTTGTCTTGTGTGCATTAAAATGCTGATTGGCTCACATATAGAATCTTGCAGAACCATATTATAAGTCTTTTTTTTATATTTAAAAAAAGTCCCAAAAGTAATTTTTAGATGAGTCTGTTGTTATATATTTAATTTTGAATATCTTGTAAAATGTTTAATATTTATTATAAAAAGTACAATGAAAATGAATAAAACAATTGGATAAATCTCAAATGTTAATTTAGAGGGCCCTTTAAAAATCCAACATCATGTCTGTACATGTAATTAAATACTTTACTAGAAGATTTAAAGACATTATTTATTTTTGTTAATTGATCCTTCACAAAATTACACATTGGACCGTTAACTAAGGTTTATGTGCATATGAATGCATTCTAATCCCAAATACTATAGTTTGAATCATGACATTGATTTTATTTTAATTCAAATAGAGAGGATGAGTGGTTTAAACAAGACCTACCAGGCTACCTCTTCCCCGAGGACCCCTCATACGACGCCACAGTCATAGACGAAGAAGCTGTGCGAGAGGTCTGTGAAAAGTTTGAATGCACTGAAGCTGAAGTTCTCAGTAGCCTCTACAGCGGTGACCCTCAAGACCAGCTGGCCGTGGCGTACCACCTCATCATCGACAACCGGCGAATCATGAATCAGGCCAGTGAGTTCTACTTAGCCTCCAGTCCCCCGACCGGATCCTTCATCGAGGAGGGCATGCCCCTGCCACCAGGGGTCAAACCTCACCCAGAGAGGATGCCCCCGCTCATGGCTGACAGTCCCAAGGCTCGATGTCCCCTGGATGCCCTCAACACCACCCGACCCAAACCGCTGGCAGTGAAAAAGGCGAAATGGCACCTAGGCATACGGAGCCAGAGCAAACCCTATGACATCATGGCTGAGGTTTACCGTGCCATGAAGCAGCTTGAGTATGAGTGGAAGGTAATGCAGACATTTTGTACTTCAAACATCATTTAGAGTAGAGTGGCATTAGAAATGTTGAGTCACGTTATTGCAAATGATGTAAATCCTGACTCATACCATTGTTGCTGTAGGTAGTTAACCCATACCACCTGAGGGTGCGTAGGAAGAACCCTGTCACTGGAAATTTTGTGAAGATGAGCCTGCAGCTCTACCAGGTGGACAATCGCAGTTACCTGCTTGACTTTAAAAGCATCGATGGTGAGTGTGAATCTATCAAACATATTCAAAATTGTAATACTAAAGTGTTTTGAAGTGTTCTTAACAGCTTACATTTTGTGATGTAATGTATTATAACGATACGTTTAATTCTAGATGATGTGATCGAGCACAAGTCAGGCTCATCCACTCCCCAGCGCTCCGGATCCACAGCCGGTCTCCATCGCCCACGCCTAAGCATCGACTCTGCAACCGTGTCTGTTGAAATTCCCCAGCTCAGCAGCTCTTTGCCGGGATCGCTGACCGGGAGCATACCCATGCTGGCACCTCGACAGGGCAGTCAAACCATGGACTTCTTTGAAATGTGTGCCAGCCTCATCACAACTTTGGCTCGCTAAAGTAACTGCCTCACACACTCTCGCAAAGTACACATAAAAACACTATAACCTTGTGATGTTTACCTCTTGTAAGCAGTGAAAACATGAAGGGTAAAGAGGTTAGAAGGAGTTATAATCATACAAAAATGGCACAATCTCATACAGGAACCCCAACTAGTGTTTGGACGGTCATTATTTATCTACTCGGTTATCCCTTACTCACCCTCTTGTCATTTCAAACCATTCTTGAAGAAAATATGAGATGTTTTGAAGAAAGTTGGTATCAGAAAACATTATCAGAAAATCAGCCCATTGATTTTATCAAAAAAAGAGCAAATGGGTAGCACAATTTTTCGGTTACGATCATTTTGCAAAATATATTCTTTGTGCTCTACTGAAAAAAAAGTTGTAAAGGTTTGAAATGACCGGATGGTCTGTAAATAAAGACAGAACTATCCCACTTTGCATGTTTTTTCTATTGCAATAGATAACAAGCAGTTCACCATCAGCAAACCAAAAGTTATTTTTTAACTGAAGTGATTTTTATGAGACATTTTGCACATTAAACTCTCTCAAGATCA
This sequence comes from Triplophysa yarkandensis, assembly GCA_033220385.1. Taxonomy (NCBI): domain Eukaryota; kingdom Metazoa; phylum Chordata; class Actinopteri; order Cypriniformes; family Nemacheilidae; genus Triplophysa; species Triplophysa yarkandensis. Next base: position 7,300,312 of record CM065658.1, on the reverse strand, counting down.
TTTTAAGGTCATTTTTCGAACTCCAACAGGTGCTTCACGAGACTAAGAAGCCTACAAAAAAGTGTCCAAACACTTTGTCTTTATTCTACGCACATTTTAAGAATAATTTAATTTTACGCACAAAACATTGTATTATTATAGTAAAAACATTTTCAGACCTCTCTTTTATTTTTTGGGACGGTGTCCAAATACTTTTTGGGGCAACAGTACAAGTTCCTCTCGTCTTCATTGGCTTGAAGAATTGAAAAAAAAAATGTTATTGGTTTTATATACACATTTGTTTTTGATAATGCTGGTTATCCATACGTATTATAGATTTATTCATATCTATCAATTGAGATATATAGTTTAGTTATTTAATAACTATTGATTTGCAATGACATACCAAAAAAAATACATTTATACACAAAGAGCAAAGATGATCATTATTTTTAGAGTTTAGAGATACTTGCGTTTTTTGCAAAGACGGTTATATTTGCTATGTTTATAGTAATAAGAACTTATATTGAGTAATGATTAATATAAGTTCTTAGCTGGCTTGGTGTCCATTGAGAACATTTCTAAAGTATGCAGACCTGACCGTGACTTTAAAGTTTTGTCTTTGCCTTATAGGCCTTGCTTACATCATGGACTCTACTGCTGCCAGACATAAACAAATATGCTTGACAAGGGCAAACAGACTAGCCAAAGTATAGAAGTTGTTCCTTGAAATGGCTAAAATTGAAGCAGAGAGTCTTTACTTCAGGAGAAATTCCTCAGTCATGCAGCAGTCGGTTGATATGAGTGCACATTTACTTTTTCAGATTGCAGCCAGAGAGAGATTGTTAAAATGTTCTTGAGTTACACACTTGAGTTCATTGTTTCTGTTTTGCGCTGGTTTCGCATAAGAACTCAGATTTCACAACATCGCAGCTACCTGTAATGTTTATCATACAAGAATATCCTCAAAATATAAATTAAACTTTTACTAGAAAGTGCATGAATATTGGAATTCACCTCCAAATGAAAATTCAGTCATCATTTGCCCTCTTGTATGACAGTCCCTCTGCTGAAAAATACAGAAGAGGATATTTTGAAGATTGTTGGTAACAGACAACCATTGGACCCTATTGACTTGCATTAGTTTTGAGTCTACACTGATTACTCAATTTAATTGTGGACACTGGTTCCAAACGTTGTAGTTGTAGTTGTAGTTGTGAATTTTTATGAGAAATTACAATAAAAATGTAATGTAATTGTGTGGAACATGTGTCCATGAATAAGTAATTCCGACTAAACTTTTTTTGGTATAGCGAGTGACCAACATTCTTTCAAATACCTTCTTTTGTGTTTTGCTGAATAAAGTCCTCATAAAAAGGGTGAATATATTATGACTGAATTTAGAATTTGGGATGTACTATTACTAAGGTAGCTTACACATTTTCTTTCACATTTGGAATGGTCAAATTTTTTGTTGACTGCTTGGCAATTTTCACAAGCTTTTACCTGGTGATGGTTTAATCAGCCTTTATATCAAGTCGTATATTACTTATTTAAGTTGTATATTCTTATATTTCAAACATTAATGAGGTAGTGCTCCCAGGAACAAGTGGTGACTCCAGCCAAGAGCATTTAGAAGAAATCCACATCATATTCACGTGGGATGCCTTAAATACATACTTTGTTGTTTTAAATCAGAAATTTGGTGTGCATTTTTTTTATGTAGAAAATTTTATGTATTTATTAGTGAAATATATTTATTCTTTATTTAAAATCACCTGTTCAATGTTTTGTGAACAAATGACATAAGATTCAATGGGGGTTCAGGAAGTACACCAGATGCTGCTGTATTCTGCCAACATGTATTATTGGACAACTTCGACATACATTTAACTAAAGACAATTATAAAGAGAATAAATAAGAGGATACTAGATGTTACAGATGTAATGAAACGGGGCAGCCAGGCAAATTTAACCAAACTAAATCCATTTCTTTTATTTTGAACTTTATACACAATCATTTTTTCATGCAAAAGTCCTGCTGTCCCACATCGCGAAAAACTGTAAATGATATTTTCTGTCTTCCTGAATCTAGCCCTCTTGTCTTGTACTGTACAGAATGGTTGGATGGCCACTGTCGTGTGCATGGAGTAGAGTTTTTGTGTGTTTTGTACCAGTATGCTGTATTTTTATGATACACACCTGCAGTTCAAATGTATAACGGAAATCAATGAACAAAGTTAGAAAAGTTGAAATGCAGCAAGTTGCTTCTAGAAAGTCTCTAGAATTATTTTTGTTATTGCCGAATAAGATTAAACAGAGTTCAGACAGTAGATGTGGAAGCCTTTAATACACTTTCTTTGCATTTCCCTTTAAATCCCAGTTTCTCATAAACACAAACCTCCTTGAGGATTGTCTTTCCCTGCTGCTGGATATTTGCTATTGCATTGAATATTAAAGACACTAGGTCTATTGCAGAAGTGCTCATGCTTGGATTTCATATAAGGCCTTTAGAATCACTCCTATATTTAACTCCTGGAGCTTCTTCTCTGTGCCCTCGAGGTCCGAATGGTGAACACTTTTTGATAGTTCAGTGTTAAGTTTAAAGTTTTCTCTTTTTGGTCAAGAAAGTTCATCAGCCCCACAAGTTTACCGGGGGCATTAGTGTGATGTTGCTGCTCAAGCTCACGTTTAGTCTAAATGCAATATATATACACACCATATGCTATATATACTTGTTCTGGATCTCTCTCTCTCTCTCTCTCTCTCTCTCTCTCTCTCTCTCTCTCTCTCTCTCTCTCTCTCTCTCTCTCTCTCTCTCTCTCTCTCTCTCTCACTAGTGTAGTGTTATATATGTCCACTGGAAGAAAAGTCCTTGTCTACATGTCTCTGTTATACTTGTGTATGTGTCACTTCCTGTGAGTGTGCAGTTTGTGTTTTTACAAAATTATGCACTGCATGGTGTTGTTGTTCTGATTTGCACTTTAATTTTTATTGTTAAAAAGAAACAAATAAAGGGAAAATAAAGAGGTGTATGCACTTTGTAGTTGTCCTCATTATTTTGACATCAACATTTGGAGAAGTTTAAAAGAAGGTGCAGCCAAAAGTGGTTTGAAGGACTTTACAACACCAGAAAACTGCAAAAACTTTCTCCTTATGGATTTTCCCATTTTAAAGGCGGGCAACGCTTAAACAAAGTACTGCACAACTTGATGAAAATATAATACTAAGAAATCTTATACAACCAGACGTTTTATATGATAATAAAGACCTTTAAATTGCAATCCAAAGACTTTAAGGAATTGTGCCGGCACGAAAAAAAAATTATGAAACACTTAAATCATGGACACCGGTTCCACAAAGGTATAAATTTGATATGTAAAAAAAGGAATTAATTGTGTGGAACCAGTGTCTGTAATAAAACTGAGTAATTCCAACGACTAATTTTTCTGTGTGTATGTTTGTACATATCTATATAGTCTTACATTACCTGAGAATTTTGCGTGAACAAGCTGGCATTTGCTTTTACAGGCATAAGATCTTAAACATTCATCTGTTTTTGGTAGTGTTTAACTATACATTTTAGACTAGACACAGGTTGCAGTGTTTTCCAACATAAATAACAGATCCAGTTTGAGCTGAATGTAAAAAATGAACATGAAATAATACTTACTGTAGATTAAAAATAGAGATGTAAACATCTCTTGTATTACCACACCGAGCATTTTAAATAGAATGAACAACATGGAGAAACAAATCTTGCCTGCAGCCACTAGTTCACATAGATACATTTACACATATACACACACCGTCACAAATGTTGTATTTTTACACTTGACAGACATGTCTTCCTAGGATGTGAGAAGGTCATTTCCTTCCACCTCGTAAGGTAGCTGTTCCATTATTTTGGGGGGGTTTTGATTAGTCTAGAATAGACAAACAAGTTTACCAAAATGTTAGTATCATATGTACAAAACAATTGGTGCATAACAAAAAAATAATGTATGTAGTATTTTAACATGAATAAATAGTATTTGAATTTTATCAGGTTTTCTAAAATAAGCTAAAAGGAATGAAATGGGGGATAAATTACATTTTTTTTTATAATTTCATACCCTGTTATTATTATTAATATTTTTATTATAATCAGTAGTGGTAGTAGTATTGTTTTTATAGTCCTTGTTATTATTATTGTTATAATTGTCATTATAATTGTAATAATTGTTGTTTGTTTTATTTTTTATGGTTATTATTATTTTTATTATCATTATTAAAAAGGCTTTGTAACAGAGTTGCTCTGTTTATTACTACAAAGTTATTTTGTTATGCAACAAAATCGTTTTTGTTTACAAATTATTGTGTAATCTGCTGGTAATATTGTTGTGATAGTTAGATCTATCAATTTTTTTAAGTAATATTTCTGTAACATTAATGGAAGAAGTTACATTATTTATTGCTAAGTTTACTAAAAATACTAAACTTATCTGTACATAAAAAAAGGTTCTAAGATGTATCTGTTATCGAACTAATCATTCATCGATTAATCAATAAAAATAACATTTGCAGCATTTACGACTAAACCATGAAAAAATTGTAAAGTGTAACAAAAAATCTTTCTGTTGACGGCTACACTGCTACATGACAAAGAAAGTATTATCTCAAGGGTGGAGCAGTGACACGAGTAGTTCAGTAAAAAGATCAGTGCTGTATATCTTAAATAAGCAGAGATATTTCAGCCATTCTGCACCAAGGACCGGAACTATCTGCTTGATTAAAAGCATTTTTGGTTAACTCATACATACTTGCTGTAAATCGGTACAGAGTCACCAGCGATGAGGTCAGCATACAGATCTGGAGGTGGAAGAACCTGGAAGTGAGGGATGTCTAGAGCTTCTTCCTCTTGATTTCTGCATGGATAAAATCAAACAAAAAACAGACACTAAATTATGTTGAGGTCACTACAGGCCGAAGAGATTGAGACAAGCTTTTAGAAAACCATCTCAGCCATTCATGAAAAACCAGTCTGACCACATACAACAACAGCGGAAAGTCATCTCATGATTTAACATGTGAGAACTTGCACATATGCATGTAAATAATAGATTTTTGGGATACTTACACTTGGCCAGAATAGTCTTTGTGTGCAAACAGATGAAACCAGAAGTAAGGTGAAGGAAAAGAAAACAAAAGTGAGAGTGTATAACATTATTCTTAATACAATAAAAGAAGAAAGTGACAAAACATACCTGGTTTAGGCATTTCCATGCTTGATGGACTAACAATGAAAACAATAAACACAATTATTTGCAGTTCAAAAATGTTAAAGATATACTATCAAACCTTATTGATATGCCATATATACAAGCACATAATAGCGTTGATTTGACAGTAATGTCCTACATTGTTGTGTTGTTTATCGGTTGAGGCTGAGAGGGCGTCTTTGGTTGTGTAAAGAATGTTGATAGTTTTTGAAGTGCTTCATGTTTTGCTCTGCAATGCACAATACAGTTTATTCTTCTGTTAATATAGAACAAATATTTTAGACTGTTCAAAAGTATGTAGATCTAAGTATAATGTCATTTAAAAAAATTAAAAGGAAAAGAATAGTTCTTACTGCACATTTGTGTCATTTCCATCTACGTGTGATTGCTGTACAGGACCTGATTCATTCACTAAGAGAAGCAAATAAATATCATTTTCAGTGCATGTCAACATGCAGTCTTAAGTGATCACCCCAAAAACACTAATATTTCAGGAGCACTTTTGAACAGTATAGCAGAAACAACTTAAGGTATATTTAAGGTATATATCTTCAAAATATCTTCTTCAGAACAAAAAAAATAATATGTGTTATACCAAACTAAGATATGTATGTTAATTTATAAGTTTAAAATATCTTAAGGGTAAGTTATTTGAGACCAAAATTGTATTTCTTTGGTAAAAAAAAAACATGATTGAGTGACTCCATTACTTTCTTCGTGTATTTTTGCCTATTATCGTCTTTTGTCTTTAACACATGCCAGGAAGTCATATGGGTTTGGAATTATATGAGCTTCAGTAAATCGTAACACGGATTTTGGTTCATAACTTAGAGTTGGAAGGAAATGAATGATTCAATAATAAATATCCATAAAAAAAATCAATGCAGCTTTGAACAAGTGAATGTTATAATGAATGTATTTTTTGTGTTATTTCAGCCGTGGCTCTCCTTGTGAAAATGTTTCAATCGTGTCTCATCCTGAATCATGACTCACCTCTCCTTGGCGTGGCTGGTGTCTGATTCAGCCCTCTGAAATATTCAACATAGTTTTTTTGAGAACACAATAGTCGAACTGTCATGCTTATTTGCCAAGATTCAAAATGCTAAACTGCGACACACGATTGGAGGATATACTTACACATGTGCTATTTGATTAGGTATGCTGTACGTGGGGTCATCATCTTCGTATGTCCATTCTTCACTATCGTCTGAGACTTAGAAAATAAAAACAAGAATCTTAAATTACAACAATGATTAAAAGTGCAAATATTATACTAAAAAGGTTTACATTCTTATACTCAAAAATTAAACTCAGTTTTTTTGTGAATCATTTTACAAAAAAATGTGTTAACTTTGAAGCCTCGACATAAATAAATAATAAATAAACTGTTTAAATTATATATATATATATATATATATATATATATATATATATATATATATATATATATATATGATACTATTTTATTGGTACAAAATAAGGTGTACAGTAGGTCCGTAGGGTACAAAAATGTACCCTAAAAAGGTACAACGTTTGATTTACTGCATACAGAGAAAGCTACAAAACAGGTCACCCAGTGACTTTTTTCTGTAAATTAAGGGAAATTACAATCTAATGTTTAACTACTTCAATTAATATCAAGGCCTAAAATAAACGAGCCCTCATTTGGTTTAGTTTAATTTTCAAATTATTCACGTCGTAAAAAAGAAACACATTTTCATGCAAAATGATGTAAAAGGACATTCAAAACTTGACAATCCTATAGTACTTTTGTAAGAGACGTGATAATACAAATGCAAAACTGAAACCCTACCGCCAATAAAAAAATGATGTTAAATAAAGTACTCACAGCTCTCGTTGTTCATGGGGTACTGATCTGGGGTTCTGAAAAACACAGAACAACAATAAGTTAACACAATATTACAGCATTTCTATTATATGATGTCTGTAGCCTTTCGTTGTTGCCATGGCCACCTGCTGCCTGTGCTGGTGTGTTCCTCTTCCTTGAGACCATTGTCGATGGGTCTGTTGTTCTTTGTGGTCATCTTCCCCAGCTCCTTAATTCCATCAATGTTCAAATCCATGCTCTTCACTGGGACATAGCCATCTGGAAAAAACACATTGCATTGCCACTTCACATTCCAGTACAACCATCTGAAAAATGAGATAAGCTCTCACATAAACAGTGAAACAGATAAGCCAGTGCTCAAGGACTAATTTAAGTCCTTGGTTTGCTACAGATCTACTCAGGCATTTAGTCCTTATCAGGGAAAATTCCTAACAATGTTTGTTTTCTGTGCCTATTCATCTCTAATTATAAAGGAATGGAAATGCTAATCATTTGTGATGTTAATGTGTGTGTGGATTGTCGTAATTTGTTGTGTTTAGCTTACATCTGCTGCCGCTGTCCTTGGCAAGCCATTTCCCTTTAGGACAGCTGCTGGTGCGAATGATGCTCACGGTTTCTCCAACTCTTACCGGCAGGTCATTTTTACGGCCCTTGCAGTCCTCCATCACTTTAACTTGATAAATGGCCTCCTCCTGTCCCGTGATCTACATCCCACGGAAACACACGCAGACAGTTAAATGGACGTACGTGTCACATAGCTGACCTTGCAGCGTGCATTAAAACAGGACTTTAACTGTTAGCGAGAAATTGAAAAGTACGGCTCATTTGAGGATTGATTGGATGGGTTCAGGTTTAGTCAGGGTTATTGCAGTTTTTCATTTGCTGGGGGAGTGGGATGTGGATCGGAATAAGATACAGAATGGATTGTGAGTGCTTAATAAGCAGTAATCTTGCCAAATTATCAATGCGAAACCTCAGAGTCTCTTCCAGGTTATTAGCTTTCTAAGTGAAATGTCGTAGTGCCTGAGTGCATTTTGGATTTATTTCTGCATTGATACATCATATCAAATAATGGTTAATGGTAAAATGAGTATTTTCTTAATTGTTAATAGATGCAATATTTTCAAGATGACATCAGATAAGGGGGGTTCCTTTTAATTTACACATCATACAAAATTACAAGTGTAAATTATGAATATAATTGATGATGGAATATGTATAGTAAAGGTAAAGTTTAATTTGAAATCAAATACAACGTGGGCAAGGTATTGGTAAACTTAAGCGAAAACATTTATTTAAAGAGACTAAATAAGAAACATAAACTAAAATTATAAACTAAAATTAAAATATATCAAAACAAAATATAAAAATGTTGTGAATTAAAATGAGCGTATAAATGTAAAAATTAAAGCTTATTTAAAATAATCACAAAGAAAACACCATAAAAAACAACTTTAACATATTTTTTTACATATACTTAAATACCTAAGGTTATAATCCCCAAATGTTCTAAGTTTAAGCCCCCTTGTGAAATTTAAAACTGGATTTAATGAAAAACCTGGCACATTTTATCGTAAAAATTACCTTAAACTTTTTCTTGATTTCATTTTCTTTCTTTTCCTTTTCCTTCTGCTCCTTCCTCTCTCTTTCCTTCTCCTTCTCTTTTTCCTTTTCTCGCTGTTTCTCCTTCTTCTTTAGTTCCTTTTCATCAGCTGCCTTTGCCGAGTTCTTTCTGTGGATATGAAGAGACTTTTAAAGAAAGGGCAGTATAAAACAACGGCGAAAACCCAAAAGTACAAATAAATTGTAGCTACAAACCTGGAGAACAAGCCTTTCTTGATAGTCTCATCTCGCTGAAAAAGGGGGTTATAAGTGAGCAATAAAGAATAGAACATCATCAAACACAATCATTTACCTACATACACAATAGGTAACATCATTTCTATAAGTAGAAAAAGTCAGAGTAAAAAGTCAGTAAAAAATAATAAAACAGAAAGTTTACTTACAGCATCAGCATATGGATCTAAGTGACAAAAAAGAGAAATAGTCAGTGATAAGAATTCTATTGCAGATAAAAGAATCTAGAATAAACTGAATCACATGACATGTTTATCATTTCAGTGGGTCAAAAGTTCAGATATGAGATTATTGAGAATGTGAAAAAATATAAATTTTTAACACAAGTGCGTGAGTACTTAAAAGTTCATTGTCTTACTTTTTGGAGGTCCTTTCTGATTCCGTTTCTTTCCATTTTTGACTTTTTTACCGTTTTCAAAGGTATTGTCACTGTATTCAAAGGAGAAATGACGATATTCGAATCATGCATAATAAAGCATTCATTATTCATTCATCTTCATGTGACTCATAATGGGCCTCATGCCTTACCCTGGTAGGGACAAGAAACCTTGGCTGACAGGGGAGCTTCGCGCATGATCTTGAAGTAAAGAGGCGTTTGTTCCTGGCTGCAGAGAGTTCACTGATCTGAAATCAGTTTCATCGTTGTCTCTGTAATCCTCGTTCGAAAGCATCCCGGCTGCAGCCTGATGTTTTGGATCCCACTGTTCTGTGAAGGCTTTGTCATGAACAGAAGTTTGTCTTCCAAAACCTGAGACTACCGGAGGGACCGGCCTGAAGTTTGGAACGGGTGGAGCTTCAAACTCTTCAATATCTTGGAAAGAATCCTCAAAAGAGTCGTCATAAGGTTGTTCATCTAAAAACACATAAAAGCAGGAATTACTTCTCTGAAAAAGTATGACAAATATAAATAAATGTTATAAAGCAAAGGGGATATATGAGGAACCATTTTTGGTTTGTTGTATTGATTTAGATGTAAAAATATTCCATCTCTATTTAAGAGTCTTTGACTGAATAGTTATTTGAGAAACCCAATCTAGTGTTGCAAGAACTTCTGTAGCGCCTTTATAGTTATAGTAAAGTATATAAGAGTGACAGTTTTGATTGTTGCTCTCACCATATGTCTCAAAATGTTGAACTGGAGAGTTGGGAATCTCGAGGTGTTCAGAGGGAGGCCTTCGGATCTCAGATGGGGTCTCCACAACAGGTGTGGCAGGTAGAGGTTTCCGGGCTGGTGGGGGTGGTGGATTCACTGGCTTTACCACTGTCACAAGCCCTGGTGAGGTTTGCCCTGCAGCCAAATGAACATTTATGTTAGAATGGTTTATCACATCTACTAATATGGAGGTCTTAAAACTGTATGATATAAAATTTAACTTTTTTCATCACTTTTATGTCATTCCAAATATTCTACTTTTTCTGTAGAGCACAAAAGAAGCCTTGTGATGGTAAACACTGGCCTACATGACATCCATTGTATTGACCTAAGACCCCTGATCCTCAAAATATAATCCACAAAAGAAGAGTCAAATACATGTTTGGAATGGGATGCTCATGAATCATTTACTCATCATTTGCTCTCTCTCTCTAGTTGTGACAAACCTCTATATATTTAGAAAATGAACGAAACTAGATATATTTTAACGAGTTTTAAACTACAATGATTTGGGTTCATACTGTCTTCCATAGTAGTTTTTACTCTACTATTATATTTAACGGTGCCCCAGAATGACAAAACAGAAATAAATACACATTTGTAGGAAAGTATGATGGTCTTGCAAAACCAACGACAATAGGAAAGTCAAGCAGACATAGCTGGCTAAACAGGAATATGTAATGAAAGTAAAGGAAGTTTCAGTGTGATCATATGACTACACAATTCCAGAGTGAGTACTCAGAACTCCCAAAATATTCATTTACACAGCAAACTTGTTTTAACCAAACGGGCTTAAGTAAAGCAGAAATGGTGTCTCTGTTTACAACACATTCTAACTTTACTATTGGGAATACAATGCATACAAATCCATCTACAAATGACATTCTGTTCAACTTGAAGCCCAAGTAAAATGACCAAAATAGTTCGACTATTTAAGTATTTCCTTAAGACAGAATACTCCTCCGGCTCTTTGTCATTCTAACTATGTAAGACATGTTGCCAAACACAACTTACAAAAACAGACATATCTTGCATGCCAACCCTCCCTAAATAATGGAATCCACCCACCTGTTCTCAACCCATAAACACCGGTTTTCCACAACTAAAAAGAATGTCAACTTCATTCAAATGTTTTTTTTAAATATCAGGAAACATGTTCTCTTTTATTTTTCAGTAGTTGCCTAGATACTTACTGTAATCATGGCCATTAACCTGAGTTTCAGGTAGATGATATTGAGGTGGCAAATGATCCGCATAGTCAGCGGGAGGGAATTGAAAATTTTCTGGCACACTCAAGGGTTCTTCAGTTTCGCCTGTAGGTAACTGTGGTAAGGCTTTTTCAGTTGGCCCTAGATTAAGATTGGCAATGTCCGGGGTGAATGTATCAGTCAGGGATTTTGTAGGAGCGTCCACTTTATATGGGAATGTATTTTCAGGTGTGCTAGCCAGCGGGCTCATGGTGGACATTTTTTTGGCCCTTTCCAGTAGGTTAAACACGCGATTATCAAGTGGTGCCGTCCGTTTTACTGGGGACATCTCTTCAGCTCTCGCCAAGACTGATAATGGTGACTTTGGTGAGGTTTGCCTCCCCTTGTTGACTTCTGTTGGATCTTTCGTGCTCCCCAATTGAAGGGGAAAATCTGCTGGAGGAGTCACTGAACGTGGACTAGATGTATAGGGCTTCAGCAAGTGCTCTGGGGATATGGTTGAACGTGTGGGTGGGGATGGGGAGGGTGTCCTGGAGACCTTCAGACTTCTTGGAACTGGCGAAACAGATCTATGGACTGCTGATCTGAGAATGTCTTGATCAGAAAAGACGTCATCTGAAAAATCGTCATCAGGAATAAATGGAGGAGGAATATCAGTGAAGTCTGGAGGAGGGCTTTCTTGTGGTGGAGGAAATACCTCAGACAAACTGAGCATATTTATATTTGGTTTAGGATCGGAAAGATCTGATACAGGGGTTTCTTGCTTCGTAACCTCTGACTTGGGAGTAGCTTGAGAACGGAGGGCTGGTTTTGGAATGACTTTTTCGGGTATCGTAGGCTCCGGGCTGGGAGATGTTGGTATGTGGGGTGATAAAACGCTTGAGTCCGAAAGGCTGGGAAAAGAACGCTCTCCAGCTGAAATATGTTGAGGCATGAGAGCCTTAGGGACTACAGGCACATTCTCAGAAGGGACAGTGGCTGTTTTAGATGGGTTAGCTGGAGCCGGGTGACTTTGAGGAGAATAGTCAAATGTTCGAACAGCTTGTTCTGGGTTTTCCGCAGTATCTTTAACAGTATTTGCAGTGTTGAATACAAACGTCTTGGGTGTGGACACTCTGGCTGGTGAAACAGACAGTGGTGTGGGTGGCTTGGGTTTAGCCGATGATGTCAGGTTTTCTGGCCTAACATCCATGCCAGTTTTTGCAGGGTTAAATAGAAATTTCTTGGGTGTAGACACTTTGGCTGGTGAAACGGACACTGGTGTAAGTGGACTGGTTTCAGGCTCTCGGGTTTTAGTTTTTATTGGAGGCAGAACCAGTGGAAGATTTCTGTCTTTCATTGACTTCTTGGGAATGTCGCTTTCCCACTTCTGGTTGTTATCCAACAGTTCTGAACTACTGGCAAGTTGTTGCTCCTTGCCCTTTAACCCCCACATTGGGGAGAGTTGACGGTTGAGATTTTTATCATCTTTGAAGACCACACGTGGAGCGTGAAGCGTCCCTTTTTTCACGGCGCTATTGATGGAGCTGATCAGGGGGTTGCCGACTTTTGCAGGTAGAGGAGGAACACTTTTGGGTTTCTCTGGTATGGTGGGTTTGTTTGGGAACTTCACATTATTTACACCCTGAAACAGAGCTTTCAGGGACTTAAAGTCTGTGTATTTGTTCTGAAATGTAAAAGATAGGAAAGCATTGTGTAAGCAATATGTACATTTATGTTGCATCTCTAGAATGCACATCCATAGAATGCACATAATCCAAACTGAGTTGGATGAGGTAGAAAGTACAACGGAACAATGGTTCCATAAAGGAAACTTTTAACATCATAAGAACCTTCTGTTTCCCAAAAGGTAAAAAAGGGTTCTTAAGATTAAAAAGGTAAGAATTGTATGGTTTTTTAAAATTTTTTTGAGTATGTGGTTCCTTGTTGAATTTCTTTGGCATCACTGTGAGGAACCTGTTATCAACTTATTTACTTATAATTACTGGAAGTTTCATATTTTCTAATGTATATATTTTAACAATTGGGTGTTTTGGGAGTGGAGCTGGAAGCCATGTGTTGACTAGTAATTTACCAAATGCCATGCATTCATTGCCCAAAACGCAAAAGTCAATCTCTCAATCTATATCAATGCTGGCTAATTCCATAGGCAAGGACTTATTAGTTTTATCCACAATTTCAGAGTTAAGTTAACTTATCATAAGAATATGCAAACTGGATGAACTAACTTTTTGAGTACAAATGATGACATTTCAAAATCAAGGTACCAATTGTTCCATAAGTACCTACACAATAACTTACTTAAATTAAAACATTTGATACAATATAAATGTATTATGAATAAAAAAACAGCTTCCTGTTGGCAAACTTCACTTTTGATGTGTGAAACTCCATTAGAAGGAAAGCAGCCGTGTCATTCACATATAATTAAAAAAACAAGTTTCTCACCTCTTCCATCATAATGTCTCGAATGCTTAAACCAGTTCTTTAAAAAGATCCACTTCTCTCTCTCTTTAGCCCCTCATAATAATTAATCCATCGAGTTATTCCTTCACCACTCAATATCATCCAGCATGTGTGAATGTTGTGTCGCAATTGGATAAATAGCACACAGACTGAGATCTTGCCCATTGGCCTTCGGACTGGAATGAGGTTGGATGAGCGTCTTCATGTGCTCATGACAAACTCAAAGAATGTCCCGTCAAGCGAGTCACTTCGCCGAACGACAGCGAAGGACTGTTTCATACTCAAAGAATGCAGTCAGGCAAGGTCCACATACATCTGTGAAGGCAGAGTGTCTATTGTCAACCTTAACCCAACTCTCATTACGTCTCAGGGAGGCTAAAAACGAGATTATCCACACCTCTTTTGATTACGTTCAGAGAGGATGTGATCTACTCAAAGGAGGATATGTCTCTCCCTCCTCAAGAATCTACCTGTTGGTCTAAGCCAATCCAATTATTTAAATTTCTAAATTTAATTTAAGTTGAATGTCTACTTAAAGGAAAAATGTGTGTTAAGAAGCTGAAACTTAGTTTTTCAAGCCCTAAGTGCTGTCCAAACAGAACAACCTGACTGAGGTTGTCGTATTTCACGCATAAAAGGATGAACTTTTTAGTGTTTTGTAATGTCAGGCACCTAAAACTTTTACATGACTTTATAAAATTGTAGTTCATGAAAACTTAATAAAGGCAAGATCACCTTATACCAGCGGGCTTTGTACAAATCAGACCTTATTTTCCCCATGAGCAAGCAAGGGTGAATTGGAGGGTGTTATGTACAATTATGTCTAAATATGCTAATTTAATCTGGCAAGTTCCAGTTCAGAGATTGCATTGCGTCTGAATCTCAATGATTGTGTGAATACATAATATAAACTCGTTTTATCATTTCAATAGTGTTCTCTTTTTCTAATGTAATACATTCATCGTAGAATAAAGAAAGAGAATGTATAGTTCATTTGCTCTTTTCTTTGAAATTTTCTTTAAATTTGAGGCAAAACAAACACGCATAATGCCAAAGTCAACATTCCAATCTGACCTACTGTAAATCAATGGGAATTTTGACTTAATGTTTGCAATAAATATGCATATACAATTCAACTATGCTACAGTACAAGGACACATACAAAGACGGCTTGTTACCCTGGGCCACGAAACCAGTCATAGGACACACGGTATATTTGAAGCAATAGCCTCGACATATTATATGAATTTGCCAATTTTGTCAAAATTAGGACATTTCTCTTTTATGCCAAACATCATTTGGATATGAAGTGAAGAATAAACTCCATAAAGGTATTTTGTAAATGTTATTTACCTTTATTAGTAATATGTCTTGCTTTAAGGACAACTTTCAGTCGACTTTCTCAATATTTGGGATTTTTGTACCCTCAAATTCCATATTTTCTAATAGTTATCTTGGCCAAACATTTACCTATCCCAACAATCCAAACAACTTGTTTATTCAGAGTATTTGTTTTTATTAAAAATATATTTATTCATCTAACATTTGATAAATAAATCCCAATTCATAACTGGTTTTGTGGTCCATGGTAACTTTAAATACAATCTCCAGGGACTCTTGGTGGCTAAATCACAGAGGCACAGCACATTTTGGGATGTGTTTATTGGTAACAGTATTACATGGTGGGTTACATAAATCAAGAGAAAAGAAAAATCTCTAAAAATCCACTCTATAATGTTGTTATCATCAAGATAAAAATAATGTTTCCTTTTACATTACCAAACCATCAGCTGAGGTAAAGTCAAAAAAGAAATGTACTCAAAATTGTAAGGATTCCCATTCCATAATGTTGAACCTTTGTCTTTTATTTTCCAAAATGACTTTCAAATTAAAAAGGGACTCTGGCCATAAAATAGGAGGAAGTTGTTATCACAGTACTGATTTACTCTGATGTATTTACTTTTAATAAAAACGTGTGTTGTTATAAATGATATAACCTGCTTGGAGGTTCATAAACACATTCTGATTCAAAACTGTTAATGACACATCGGGCTTCTGATATGTGAAATTTAGAGGAAAGAAAAATATTTCATAAGAAAAAATATTTTTGACCAGTAGGCCTTCCATATTTAAAGCTGGAGCTGTTTGCAGTTTAATCATCTCAAATCTTCTAATCTTGATATTTCAAATACCTTCATAACATTATTATCAAGTGACATTCAGTTATTGAATTTTGCCATAGATTAACATGAAAAAGCCAAATTATTCCATTGCGATGCACCGCTGTCTTCTTTGGGCCACACCTTATGATTTATAAACATATATATATATATATGAACAAGGAATGTGTTTTAAAACATGTAAAACAGGTAAATGCTGTTCTTGTTGACTTTGAGTGAATATGTGTAATTGTTGGATTAACATAAAAGTTTGGGAAAAATCTGGTTGAACTCCATCACAGTTATCATTTTCCTCTCAACGACAAATCAGATGAGAGAACAGGTCGCACATTTATGACACTATTGAATCATAAAAACATAACAGTCTCTCCGGCTTGTTCTCAAGACATTCGTTGTTCATGTCCTGGTCAAATGCAATGAAACCGTTAAACGCAATGCTAAACCGTTTGGGATAATGGGACACATGTTAATATTGCTTGGGTTTAGTGAGGAATAAGGCCAGCCTATTTTATGGCACAAAGTTCCACATGATGGAATGAACAGTGTTATAATCAGAACCATTGTTTTCATCATCAATATTATTTGTCATTGTCGTCATCATTATTATTATCAATAATAATAATCATTATTTACAAAATGAGTTTGGCGAACCAACAATTGGATTTTAAAGCCATGTTTACCCCTAAATCACATCTAAAGTTGACTTCAAGGGCTCCATTGACTTATAAAATAAAAATTCCATTTCAATGTTGTGTTGTTTTCTTATTAGTATTGTACAAAAGCTATTGAGAAGGAACAGTTCACAGATTCAGTTTCTTTTGCAATGTTCGTATCCCCACCGTTGGATTCGGCTGATCCGAAATTTCGGATTGGCGCTCCTCGTGTCTGTTTTCATCGGAAGGGTCCACAGAGAGTTTGTGTTTTTATTTCTGCATAGCTTTCTAGCAGCAGAATCTCGAATACACGAGCAAGGGAAAACCAAAACCCAGATGATGAATCCACATGGATAGCTCTGTGATCGATAACTGCGGTCTGATCTACAATAGTGACATTTCTTGAACTCTCTTTTGCACGTGTGCCACCTCTTATGAGTTCTTCACCACGTGGTCTCTATAAAGAGTCTCGGAGTGGGGGGTTTAAGAGACGGAAAGGGGGATGGAAAATGGGAACGCAACCGAGAGGGACGATCAGGACTCATAAGGCGTTCAAAGATAAAATCACCCACAATGTGGCTGATGCTTCACTTTCAGTCCGTGTGCCGGAAACACAGTGAGAAACGAAGAGGGAGATCAATTCTGGCCTTTTCATTCCTTGCGGGAGGGTAGAAACGGAGGAAGTCATGTTGCTCTGGATAGAGGAACGTCCAGAGAGGCGAACAGGGCTTTGTGAAGGCTGGGTCAGGCCTCGCTGCATTGGGCTGCTTGGAGAAGAGGACCAGTGAGGCTGGAGTGACCGGTCACAGCTGAGCCCTGAAGACCACACTCATATACACATGCACACATACACACTCTTTCACACCTGTGCACACTCACACACGGACTGATGCATTTATTCACACATGGACACACAAACACACAGGGCCGAGAGTTGAACTCCAGTGTTTTGGTCTCCTGCTCCCCCAGCACTGGTCCTGTCTGTGCCTTCACTTCTTCCCCTTGTTGATCTGGGCGTAGAGAGGGTCCTTCCCCTGTACACAAACAGGCTAGGGTCACTTTGACATCAACAATGAAACACTTTCAGTCAGTTGCAGATGAGAAACACACTCATGTGCCAACTCACTGCTAAATGAGATGCTTTTTATATCTTGGGGAGAGAAAATTACTGGGAGCGACTGGAACAAGATCCTGTATGCCACAGATATTAAGGAATAATAATAATAACAACAATGATAAGTGAAGAGTTTATTTCCAAAATGAGATTAAATTAGTCAAAAATAATATTATTTCATTGTGAATTTCATGATATTTATGACCTTATTATTGTTTTAGAAATAAAGATTGCCAACAGAAGTATACTAATTTTTTCTTGCATGATGCCATTTCCTGTTATCCAACAGGTTTTTAAACATGCTTTATGCCTTTAAGTCTTCTGTATGTAGTTGTTACATACAGATGTGAAGATAAAATATATGTTTTTATTAAAGATTGTTTGAAAATAGATACCAAAGATCAGCAAAATAAATAAATAAATATATATATATATATATATATATATATATATATATATATAACATATAGTTACTTTGAAATTGGATGGTTTTATCTTCATTATAAGCAGTTTTGAGATTTTAAATTTTAAATTAGATTCTTTCCGTTTGACATCTAAAACTGACTTAATTGAATCACATGAAACCCACGTACATGAAAATAATAATTCCTACAACCCAGATATAAGATGGAACTATTTTTATCCAAAAACTTCAAACTGTCACAAGGTTAATAAAACATCATATTATTTATATAAGAATTACAAAATTTAATGAGAACATTATAGTCATTAAATATTTTAACAAAAATGTTATATGCAGATATGAAAGTTAATATCTAAGAATATTAATATCTTCTCTGTGCCATTAAAATATCATACACAGTGAACAGATCCATGAAAAGAAACCGTTAAAAATACTTTTTGTTTAAATGAATATGTCTTGTTTATTTTGTGTACTCATAACAATATTTCTATATTTCTATAATGTCAAATAAAGATATTTGTATTTGCAGAAAACAAAAACTGGAGAAACAGTTAAAATAAAAGATGTTATGTTTATTGTCAAACCTAAATTACTACACAAATGCATAACTTTATATGTGTTTTCAAGCAAGATTTGTGCATATAAAAAGTTGTATTATATATTTATATTCAAGTTATATTATATATTTATATTCAAGTTATATTATATATTTTATATATACATTGGTGATTATTTTCAACAGATACTGGATTGAAATGACATATATTAAAACTATATGGACATTTGTAATAATCTATTTTATATTATATATTGTTTCTGAATGTGTCTGTCTACTTATATCAGTCTTATCAAACAATGGTAAATAAAAGGATGTTTGTGAAGTAAACAAACACACAAGAGTTTCCAACAAACAACACCAGGTGGCAACAGAGGTCTACAAGAAAAAAACAGCAATCTTAACCCAAATACCCATAACACAACTAAAAAGCTCTGCAGGAATGAGTGACCAAACACAGCTTTTCTTCCACAAACCTTTTAACAGTCCTTATATATTTGGAAGGAAATCTGAACTAATTCATCAACCATTTACAGACATAAAAGTCTTTTTTAAAAGGTTCAATATAAGAAATTTGGAAAGCAAGGGCACAGATAAGAAACAATAGAGATGTCAGTCAATGCCGGTCCAGACAGGGTCCTGCTGTTTAAACCCAGAACCTCTGAATCAGAATGCACACAGCAATTACTACTCACTTACAGACCTTTCCACCCACTGCAGGAGCTCGCACGGACACACGGCCCATAGATGACAGGATAAGTGTTTCAGAGAGCGGTAGGGGTGAATGAAATATAAAAATCAGGGCGAAATAGAAAGGAAGTGTGGGGGAAGGCAAATAGAGAGGTGAGAGACGAAGAAAGAAAAGATGTAGGTACGAGGAACAACATTTCATTGGCTTGAACATAGCTTAGATACAAAAAGGTTTCATACTGTCCTAGATTGGGTTTCACTTAAAAATCACATATATGTATCGTCTATAGCGCAAAAATAGCACCTTTCTATTCAACGATGAACGAGCTTTACCTAACATCTTTAAAAAATATACTTAAAATGATAGTTGACTTTCAAAAGAAGATAATTTGAAAAATGTGTGGTGAAGAAAAAACTATAGCTCCCTATTGAGTTGAATTGATTTTTTGTCTAACATAATATAAAATATCTTTTTTTTTTTTTTTATAGTTTTGTAAAAGGCAAGATGATAATGCCAGCATTTCTCCAAGGAGCATTTGAAAAAAGACAAAGTTACCTGTAAAGGTATTTCTTTTTCATTTTTGAGACATTACAGAGATATGCAATACTGTAAAAAATAATTTATGGCGCTTATTAAATGTCACAAAAAAATATAGACAGATATATTTACTCTATCAAATAAAACTTTAAAAGAATTCTCTAGTGAAAAATACAAAATTATCTAAAATTATTTAACTAAACAATGATAAAGTTTATGTAATATAAATATTTATTCATCAAACATATATGTGTAATATATATATATATATATATATATATATATATTGTGGGTTCATTTTAGTAAATTAATAAATAAAACAAAATAAATCTAAATAGTTATGTTAATCAGAATAACATATTTTTAACTACCATATATTTAAAATTACATTTGATATCAAAGCTTTTAATATCATGCATTTTTAATGTAAATTGTTTCACATAAAACACAGTCAAACTTTACAGGTTTTTAAAAACAGATGTGTAAATGCCAGAATTTTAGCATTTGTGAACAATTAAAAAAATGATAAACCTATTTCAAAAGTAGAATAGAAATGATGATAGGGTGTGTTCAATTCATAGGAACCCAGAGAAAACTCATGCAAATGTTCTTGTGTGCTTTCAATGCATTCCCATTTCTTGGTAGACAAAACAATAGAGATATTTTACAGATTTCTTTTGCGATTTTTCTTTTCTATGGGTATAAACGGAAACAGATAATAAGAATGCTTACCAAACCTTAACAATGCCATGCAGACTGCTCAAACCACAAAAACAACATCATCAAACTGAATTACAATCCCACAACTGCAATAACTGTGCCAACCACAGTATACAGCCACAATGCTAAAGGCATACTCTACCCAAAAATGAAAATTCTCTCATGAATAACTAAATCTCAAGTTGTTCCAATCCTGTTTTAAATCATTTTTTTCTGTTGAACACAAGAGGAAGAATGTAAGCCACTGAGATTTCTAAGACGCCATTGTAAAAAAAGCAGTAGAAATGGTAGTAAAATGTGACTCGGATCTGTTTGTTGTCCTACATTCTTCAAAATATCTTTTTTTATGTTCAACAGAACAAAATGTATATATGTTACATTATATATATATATATATATATATATATATATATATATATATATATATATATATATATATATATATATATATATATATATATATATATACACAGTATATATGTAATGTCCATAATGGAACTTTAGACATTTAGACATTAAGTACATTAACATTGATGACACAGTAATTCTGCATAACGAATACGGTTGAGAATACGGTTGACCTAATAGCTTGTTAATGGACAGACACATCTGGTATACAGTCTGTGTGTTTACAGCGGGTGTGCGAAGGTGAATATTTAAACAGGGATCAGGGATTCATTTATCTTTAGGCTGGTACAGATGAGACTGATACATCTGTCTTCCTAAAGTCAGAGAAACAGGCCTCTGGCCACTGGAGCCCTTCATTAATGATTCATCCTGATGAGCTCATGTCTCCTTCAGAAAGATACCACAGAGTGATCATTCGCTTTCCTTCGACCACACCTAAACCTTTCTGATTCAAATCTAAAGACGACATTGAATTCCAGGTGCCACTTTATGGTTATGCCTTAGGTGCCATGACCAGGTTGTACACAGGGTTCAACATCTCAGTTGACACAAACATAAAAAAGATGTAAAAATCATTTCCTCACGCTCTTGTCATTTCAAACATGTGAGTTTCTTTCTTCTGCAGAACATATAGGAATATTTGGAAGAATGTTTTGAACTGGTTTGCTATTATCTGCAGTGGTTTTGTGTCCCATACAACAGATGTAATTCTGGTTGGTTAATAGCTGTCTTCAAAATATCTTCTATGGTGTTCTGCAGATGACAGAACTAAGGAAGTCAAATAGGTTAGAATAGACGACAGGGAGAGTAAATGCTGCCTGAATGTTTTTCGATGAACTATCAGTGTAGTTTGGGAAAATGGCCTAGTGTTTGCAAATGGCATAAACATAACACTCCAAAAAAATATGTATTTGTATTTTTTCTTATTTAATAATTTTGTTATGAGTTCTAAGTTGGAAAAAGGTTCAAGGATTTTTAATATGCATTGAAATTTCTTGTTAAAAAATCTGTTATATAAATATAAAAAACCATTCAAATTCATTCCCTTTTACCCTGGTTACATAACATCAGCCGTACATGTGAATAGAACAGAAAGGGAGTTGCAAGTTAATGAACAATAGCATTGGGTGTGTCGGATTTGTTTATTAAAAAAAGTCACCTAACAAAAGAGAAGACTTTCATTCGTAATGTTCTTTCGCATCGGAACAATCTTAGGAATTTAGTCACAATGACAGTCATCAAACATAAACAAGGATCTGTCACATGAGTTTTTAATTCAGTATGTGCACTTCTGTGAAAAGTGAAAATATAAAAATATCCATGACCCAATTTTGAAATACTATGAGGTGACAGCACAGCACAGATACTTAGATGTGGCATGTTCATGATGTTTATGGTTTGCCATGCAACGCTGTTGTTTTAAAATAACATGACAAAACTTTAAAAGCACAGATACTCACACACCCCAGGAAGCTTTTGGGGGATTAAAGGAAAATGCACACATACATTCACTCACTCACATTCTGTCAAAACAACCCTATTCTCACGCGGCTCATACTGTACCATCATAAGAGCAATCGTAGCAGCAGGCAGGGGCGGCGAGATGAGAAACAGTGTGAGAGCAAGAGATATAGAGATATAGGATTACGATCACACAGCAGCAGAATACAGTTGCTGTCCTGTTTGGAGCTTTTTATACACAGTTTGGTTTGGTTTCCGGTCAAGTTATGGGACACTATAATAAAATTATCCTTACTTTTGGAATATATTTCTGAAAATAGTTTAAAAGTCAAATTTGTTTATGGCTAATCAAAAATTGTATTTAATACATGTTTTAAAATATATTATTTTGACTGAAAATTAAAGAAATAAGAGACACAATCTTTATTATATTATATTATATTATATCATATTATATTATATTATATTATATTATATTATATTATATTATATTATATTATATTATATTACATTATATTATATTATAGTATAGTATAGTATAGTATCATATAGTATCGTATAGTATCGTATAATATGGCATATATTAATTTATTTAATTTAAATTGTCTATTCTCCTCTATTATTTTGTAATATATCCTACTTAAATTAGATATAATTTATTAAATTATATAACATTATATTTTATTTTGAATTTTAAAATGTTCTTTAATATATTTCCATAATGTTCTTTAATTAAGTTTATTTATTAATTAGATGAAGATAGAATATAAATAATTTTATGTGTGTTGAGAGGACCTCAATATTAATTTACACACAACACATAACTATTATTATAATTATATATATAATTATTATAATTATATGTAAATTATAATTATACATATACATTTTAAATCAGTTATATTGTTTAACTTAAAATCCAACATTTTTAACTTGAAACCCTGCAATTTTCATAAAAAAATTATAAAGATACTCCTACATAATCTTTAATAATTGTATGTAAATGAAGACATACAATAAATACAATTAAATCCAATTACATTAATTCAATCATATTAGATTAAATATTTACTATTATCTTTTAAAGGGCAACGATATTACAAACTCTGTACATTAAATTGTAATCTGTTGTATGAACGGTGAAATTCGATGTCACAACTGTTTCTGAATATGGATGTCAATTCTAAACCCTGTGTGAACGTAGCCTTTAAACAAATAACTCAAGAAGATCAAAAGAAAGAGAGAGCACCACAACACATGGCCACGATGTGTAGGTCTATGTAATGGTGGTGAAGATGGGTGAAGGCGTGCTGACACCATGTTTGGAGCAGGCCGACACGCAGAAGAAAGGGAAAAAGAGGACAGATACCTACCCTGACCTGCCGCTATCTAGCTACCGACCTGAGGACTGTCCGACTCTGAGCTCTCGGGCTCTGCTCGAGGTTCGCTTGCCCCCGGAGACTGCTGAGAGTCTCCAGCCTGAAAACAGAGAGAGAGAGAGACGAAGGGAGGGAGGGGTTAAATAAAAGACACAAACAAAAACAATGGAGAAGATAAAAGAAAATTGGGATTTTGGCAGAAAGTTTAAGAAAAAGGTACATATAAAAAAGGATGTGAGTGATAAATTGGGATAAAGGAGGGTAGTGAAAAGAGAGAAAAAGGACAAGATCAGAAAATAAGCTTATTAAACATAGATGCAGAGAAAATGAGACCTTGTTTGTGAATTACATAATCCAAATAAAAAGAAAAAAAAAATACCTTAATACTTATCAATAATACAGAGATTTCTATACATTGACTTTATTAAAGGTTTATAAAAGTTAAATATCATGTAGAATTTATGCAAAAAATTTTTTTTATTAAATTTATGATTTCTGCAAAAATATTTCATAAAATATAAAAATGTTTGTTCATCACCAAAAAATTGAAAAATAGGTGTATTGCTTTGTATTTTTAATAAAAAATAGATGGATTAAAGTATTAAACATTTATAAATAACTATAGGTTCTAAATACCAAAATACTGGTTTATCAGGTCAGAATCAGAATGATTCACATTACATTTTATCATAGGACTATAATAATAAGGCTGGCTTTCTAAGCATTGACTTTCACATGATCAAAATTATGGTTTAAAAAATATAAGTATTAAATATATATAAAAGTTACATGTTACATTTATTTATCTATGCAAAAATCACGGGTCACCATTTTTCGGGCATTAATTTCTGTGTAAAGGTTTAACAGAATGTTTGCAGATTAAGACAAAATAATACTCAAAACCAGTGCATAATTGTTAATAATGCCAAGACTTTCAAATGAAGAACAAATGCATTTTTTACACTTTGCTTTCCATAACTGATTCAATACAGGGTCATGTAATGGGGCAATGTGAGACTTACAGAGCTTGGTTTTAAACACTAGAAAACTGCTCCTGTAGCAGGAGCGATAAAATAGTAATTTCACCTCTGAAATCATTTTAGAAACATTAGTTTAAGGTTGCAAAACTACATAGAGTTGCTTTGAACTGTGCTACATTTGTATAAATGTGAACACCACTTTAAATACTGTTACCACTTTAACTAAAAAACAACTCAGTTGCCAAATCCACTGTTAATAAAATTTTGTTGTTTGTCTACTTGCACAGACATGCACTTAACTTCAACCGCCGTAAATGTTTTGCAAAATAAGAAATGTGAGCTGCTCTCCAAAAGCAATTTATCCACAGACTGCCGAATGAGAATTGCATTGTACTATAATAAATGTAATCAGGAGTGTGTCCAATACAAATCAGATGTCACCCGAAGAAATGCACTTGACAGTTTGGGGTTATTCACCCGCAAACTATTTTGACTTTGAATTGTCACTTCAACTATTGTGATCGGGTCAAATTTATTACCACTTAATGCAGAAATCGATGGTAAATCCAAGGGTTTGAATAGTTACCAGACACAGTAAGGACACATAGGCAGTGCCATTAACACAGAGGAAGAGAGGAAGAGTTTAAAGCCCTCCATCTTTTCATTCATTCATTCATCCACCCACACGTCCATTACCAGCAGTGAATCCTTCCCTGTATAATGCATCGGTATAAAAGGGTTTGGACTAAAGCATTTTGGATTTTCATGAATATTCCCTCTCGAGCTGCACTTTTAACACTTCATCAGAGTGTGTGTGGGTGTATGGTCTCCGAGTGAGCGTGCAACCCAATGCCATTTCAGTGGGACCGGCGAGTCGCACACGCTCTTATAAACTAATTAAACTTTTTTGTTCAGCTGAAATATAAAAGCGGGTTGAAAGAGCACCAGCTGAGTTTCCATGGCACTTTCTGATGAGTCATATCTGACAGAAGGATACAGAGAGAGAGTGTGCTGAAATGAAATACAGTGAAAGTCAGCATTGATGTGGTTACACTAGCTCTGGGGCGAACATTAAAGAGATAGTTCAAAGGTAAGTGAAAGTTCTGTTATCATGTGCCCACCTTTGTTATATTTTAACCTGCTTGAGGGTAAGATTTTGAATGTGTCTATGACATCACATGATCCCAATAAGAACATTTTAAATGTGTCTATGACATCACATAATACCAAATAGAACATTTTGAATGTGTATATGACATCAAATTATCTTAATTTAAACATTTTAAATCTGAATGTAACCCTGCCAAAAACACTAAATTATTTTTTATGTGTATATGACAGCACATAATCCAAATGAGCAAAAAGTTTAACCTTTCCATATGTATTTCGCATTTGTACACTCTTACATTATACTTTTATTATACCTTAAAATTTTATAAACTAAAAATTTTATAAAACAATTACATACAACTTTTATAATATAAAAGTTAATTTATCACATTGTAGAAATGGATAAAATGAACTCCCTAAGGCACAAGAAAATGATCTTAATTTTTATGTGGAAAAATTATTTGTGGGACACTTTTGACATATTATACATCAACTATCCCAATTTAAATGCACAATATAAATAAATTCATGACTTTGCAGCCGAAAACAAGCCTTAAAGTAATATTTAAGCTATTAATTTTATTCTGATTTTAAATTTGACCCATGGTCTTACTTAGTCAACAAAATAAACATTAATACATTTTTATGTATAAAAATTTTTTTTGTATAAAAAAAGGAAATACCTGAGTTTTCATACCAGATCACATATAGAGAATAATATTTACTTTAACATGGAAAATATTCTCCTATTCTTTACTATGTAAGATAGAAAATTATTAAGATTTCAAACTACACGATAGTGAATTAATGGGGACAGAATTTTCATTTCAGATGAATTATGTCTTATTAATGTTAAATTCAGGTCTTTTTTGAAGGAACCTTACATTCTTTATAAGGTGGTGATGTAAATGATGAAATATAAATATTAAAAGCACTATGGGATAATCAGACTCACTTTAAATACTTGAATTTTCATTAGATTATGTAATAGACATTAAAAATGTAAGAATATTATTCATGGAGGTGTGCAATGTGCCTGATCTTTCAGAAGTATCTCTGTGCAATTGCATTAATAAGGTCTTAACGATCATTCTGAAAGTTCCTTGAGCTAATTTATAGGTCCCTTATTGGCCCGTAACGTTGGTTAGGTGTGGAAGAATACATCTAAAAGGCTAAGAGATCAATGACAAGCTCTTTTCTAAGGTAATATATCAATATGTGTCTCAATAAAGCAAAAGACACAGTCATAATAATTTTTCCCAATACCTTCATGATATCGTATTTAAAGCTTCTTAAAATCGAGGCTGTACGCAGAAGACCTACGATGATTTAGTTGTATCACACTTAAACCTTCTCTTAAGTTTTTCATTATGCAGAATATAGAATACAGCTACATCTTAAACGAAATCCAAAGACTTATTTGTGTTTTTAAATAATAAAAGCATAACAATAACAATTTTTTAATTCTAAATATTAATTTGTTCACACTAAGAGGTCATGTGAAATGAACTAACTTGAGCCACAAAGATTACGATCTTAATTTGATTATAAAATAAAAAAAAAAAATTAAAATAAATATGGACACATTATACATCAACTTTCCCAATTCAAGTGCACATTTTATATTGATGCCTTTGCATCACAGCCTGTGAACAAAACCCGCAAAGCCGTTTAGGATTACTTACAGCGTCCTCTTCCCCGCTCCGACTAGGGCTGCCCTCTGCTTCACCAAAAGAGTCATCGGTGGGAGGGTCACTAGCATGGGATGAAGATTTTGATGGAGAACTCTGCCGTGGGGCTGGGGTGGGTGCTGAACAAAGAAAAAATGAAAACAAAAGAAACATAAGAAAATGTTAAAGACAAAGCAGTTCATGTCTGTAAAAAAGACCTATGCTGTATTCCAGAAATCTGGTGAGGTATCTATGGAGACAGGATTTTAAAGAGGCCTTGATATGAAGGCTATTCAAAAGTCTTTACTATATTCCATCACCTCCTTGGCAGAATTATTATAAAAGAGAGAATTTTTACATGACATCATACATTCATGTCTCAAGTAATGAAGTGTCTAAAGTGCTCTAGGAAAATGTTTAGAAGACACACACACATATAACAGTCAGATACAGTCTGACATTCATCGCACTGAAACTTTTAAGCTTACATTAAAGAGGAGACTCATTTGAGATAAATTATGCATGAAAACAATGTTCCTTTTGGGCTCATACCACTACAAACACTATTACTGCATCCATTCAGAGAAATTTCTTTATATTCAGATAGGTATCATTTAATCTCATATGGAAAATTACACTTAAACATTTTAATTTAATTCACTTGGCAAACACTTTTCTCTAGAGAGAAATTCATAGTATAGATTTACTTGTATAGGACAGCTTTTCCCCAACAATTAAACCAGTACAAACAAATGGAAACAAGTCATTTCAATGCACATTCAATATTTAGATAGATTAGAAAGTTTTGGGTTAAAATGACAGTCAGTACAGGCAAAAGAAAGTGTAGGGTACCTTAGAAAAAAACGAATGTATTCTAAATACATGTTTTTCATACTCAGTAAAGTTTTTTGGATCCCATTAATTAAACAAAGAAAGACGCCTAGTTTCTACTTTTGTTTTTGAACACAAAATTAGATATTTTGAAGCCAGCAAAATGTTTTGACTCCTAATATACTTTTCCTAGTCAATAGGGTCCCAGAACAGTTTGGTTACAAGCATTCATCCAAATGTCTATTCAGTATTCAAAGAGACATTTATATAGATTTAGAACAAGTCCTTCACGACAGAATTATTTTTATACTGTGAACTTAAATTCTGACATTAAGTGTCTTTGTGGATGGAAATTCCTCATTGTCACCTAATAAATAGTGTCTCTCTCACACAGCGTTTCACAGGGGGACCGCTTGTGTGCAAATGTGCTGCGTTCCATTGCAGCAATAATTAGCACTACAGGAGCAAGTGGATCCAAACAGGCCCAACACACGGCGCACAGGTCCCCGGAGAACAGTGATAATTACACTGCTCACCAGCAGCACAGCTGGGCCTGTGACTGACTCTTTCTCTCACCGCTGTCTTTCCTTACCACAGAACTAATTGTCATTTTCACGCTGACTAAAGACAATGCCTTCTGGGCAACAGCATCATAGCCCACCTCACATCCTAGTGAAATAAGGCTGGATGAAGTGCGAGTTTGAATTTCTGCGTGAATAAACCTCGAGCGGCTTCTTCAGAATTTCTAAGGGTTTGAGATGAGAGGAATATGGTATGGTTCCAAGTTTTTCAAATGTGGGATTGCTTTTTATCTTGATGTGTTTACAGTAGTGTCACAGTTGAGACCATCTAAACCAAGACAAAGACTTTGAGGGTATAAAACCAAGACAACATCAAGACTTTAAGAGGCTGAGAACAAGACAAGACCAAGACTTTAAGGGGTTGAGATCAAGACAGGACCAAGACTTTTAGGGCCGAAAACCGGACAAGAACAAGACTTTGAGAGGCAGAGATCAAGACAGGACCAAGACTTTGAGGGTCTGAAACCAAGACAAGAACAAGACATTGAGAGACTGAGACCAAAACAAGACCAAGACTTTAAGAGGTTGAGATCAAGACAGGAACAAGACTTTTAGGGGCCGATTCCAAGACAAGACCAAAACTTTGAGAGGCAGAGATCAAGACAGGATCAAGACTTTGAGGGTCTTAAACCAAGAAAAGAACAAGACTTTGATAGGTTGAGAACAAGACAAGACCCAGACATTAACAGGTTGAGATCAAGACAGGACCAATACTATAAGGGGCAAAGACCAAGACAAGAGCAAGGCTATGTAGGGCCCAAACCATGACTAGACCAAGACAATTAAGAGCGAAGATCAACACCATACTAAAACTTTGAAGGTCAGAAACAAAGACAAGACTAAGAGTTTGAGGGGCAGAGACCAAGACAAGACCAAGACCAGCACAGTTAAAAGTAATAATATATTAAGTATAGAATGAGCAGATTGGGTGATTTATTGTGCATATATTAATGTGTAGGATGTCTCATGCTCCATGTTTTATCACCCTCCGGTTGTAATATATATATATATTTTATGTAAAGTATAAAAAATAAAATTTTCTTCTTTTTAAATCTCATGAATGATGTTAACATTAACAATGCATCACCAACAATTTTGTGTAATTCCCACTTTTTTTTGTCTTGACCGGTAAGGTACCCAAAGTCGGACAAAGACCCTCAAAAGAATGGTCTTGCGACAATATTTGATACCAAGACAGATCATGTGTTATTGGGCCAAATGTTTACCACAAACCTGAACCATTACAAAACCCATCAAAAAGCAATGCTGCTAAAGGCGTAAACTACCTACAAAACCTAATTACTACACAACCTCACTACATTGAAATACTGTACTCACGTGAATTGGTGGAGGGTGTGGTGGAGGTCACAGGTGTGAGGTTCATCTGTGAAATGTCAAAGTCATCACAGTCATCTGTGTCTTGCGCCATTCCCACTCTGCTGAAGTAGCTGGTGAAAGCGTCTGTGGTGCAGATCAAGCTAGGTTGCTCACTCTTCCTTGCAGGCATTGCCGGGGGCTTTGCCATCTGAAAGTCCTTAAACATCTCCTTGCTCATCTTTGCCTGTCTCTGCAACGTGTGCTCTCCTTGCTGCGGACTGGAGGTCGTTGAAGCAGAGGTGCCCGCCAAGGTTCCGCCCATGGCTGCAGCTGGCGTCTCACAGGACGCGTGCACTGTCATGGGAGCTAGAGTCTGAAACATGGCGGCAGGAAGCGGCCCTACCGCCTGGGCAGGCATGAAAGCAGCAGGCGAAAAGTGGGCTCCTGCCATGGCGGCCCACTGTTGCTGGGTGGCAGGAAAGAGGTTGGCCTGGCCCCAAATCAGAGGCTGAGCACCCGGTAAGACCTGGGCGACTTGCACTGGAGACTGGACGCCAAACGCTAATGGAGCCTGAGCGGCAAACTGTTGCTGCGCCCACGCAGGCGGCACGGCTCCCATCGTCACGTAACCTAATGAATAGCAGAACAGAAAGAAACAAATGAGAGACGAACACATCCATGGTCACCCAGCCAACAAATCCATCTGTACTTAAGCAGACGCTTTGTTTGCAATGGAAAGAGCTCTCGGACCTAACAAATCAAATTACCCACAGATACCTGAAGGATTACTCAAAAATATACACCTCATTATGGGTTTCTGCTGTAACCTTCAACATGCACATAAGGACTTTCATGCTGGAACCATAGATCTCTTGATGACAGTGGTATGATGGCCTAGATTTTCAAAATAAAAAAGGCTTTTATGGCTCAGATGAACAATTGTAATTACTGCTCACAATAGGCTCAGGCATAATGAATAGCAACGCCCTTTAGAAGAGGCCATTTAATGCACTATCATTGAAGTCCCATTGAGGCTTATTTCATTATGAATCTTGCTCCTTTTCCAATGAGCAACACTGATTCGAATAATAAGTGTTGCAATCATATCTTATATTTACAACATGCATGGCTGGAATATTCCAGTTTGTGATAAGATCATTGCAACTGGCAACCTCACAAAATGGAAGTTTGCGCAGTTTCATTAAGCAAGATTATTTTATATGTAAACTATTCATTTACATACAGTATATCAAACAAAATAAAGTTAAAGAACCTACTGAACCAAAGTTTTCTCAAGTTGTTTCACATAATGTAGAAATATAACATTGTTATCTCATTTCTGTAATATTGTGTAATGCTACATCACAGTTTGAAACATTAGACATGCTCAGATTTTGTTTGGCTTTAAATATTTGTAGTAATTCTTATATCCTTATATTCCTATAATTTGCTAAATATTACATGTTACTCTCTATAAACCCCACACAAATCCTAACCATACAGTAAGTCCATGTATTTTGTAATTATTATTCTTCTTCAGCAATGAAATGTTTTATTACAGTAAACTTTGACATGGACACATTCATATAAAGTGTACCCATGGGGTAGTAGTAATGTGATATAATAAAACTATGTAAGCTATGTTGTGTGTCAAGCCTAATAAAAACTGAATTCATAATTTTATATAAAATAAAGAACAGACTGTCATAGTTTGTACTAATGTGTACCTGTTTAAGTTTCATTTAAAGTGACTTAATGTACCCTGCCGATATAGGCAGCCCTAATGCACCCTATGGAAAATGTTCAGCCAAAATGAGTCCACAAACAGAAGTGTTGAGGTGCGAAATGTTGCTTGTGTTATCATAACTGAACTGTGAGAATCCCACCAGGACAGGTGTGGCAAAGTCAGGCCTGGTGTTAATGAATTTACAACACAGAGGGGAGTTTGGGAGGTGAAGAATTGAAGACAGATGGGACAGATGATACACTACTTGATTCCACACATATCAATGTTGTACTGTTTACTCTTTCAGAGGAAGTCAATATGGCTGGAACAGATGTCCCAGAGAGAGGCACAAAATCACTACATGACGGCTATTTGTTTATAAGCACAGGATCTGATTTTATAATGCGAGTGTAACAGGAGAATTTAAATTGAGTATAGATTTCTATAATATATTGTATATTTTTAATATGATGAACAAGGAAAGTAATGATTTAAAATTTTGTTTATTTACACTAAATTTACACTAAATTTATTTACACTAAAAACTAAAATGTTGACATTAGAAATCACAAAAAGGCCCCTACACCAAAAGGGCCTTTTTTTGGATAGCTCCGCCCATCACATACGTCAACTGTCGCTCTCGGCTGTGTTCTTGATGTTCCTCTCCACATCAAGAAAATACACGCCACCTTGCTGCACAATTGTTTTAGGACTCGGACCTTCCTCAGTTTTCCAAAGCATTTTTGAAAAATGATAGGCCCCGCCTTTAAAGGTACAGGAGCAGAAAGACATTATAAAATAATGCCATATAAATAAATACTATGTGAAACCACCCCCCAAACAGAGGCATCGTCAACACAAACAGACACACAAACAAAAGCTATTTCCTCTGAAGGGCATTTATCATGCAGATCAGTACAGCGGCCAGTAATGAGAGCATTCATATTCTACAGCAGGAGGACAGGACACCTTATTAAGCCAAAACTAGACAGACACATTATTTAATTTACCTCTTCCCCAATCACTCCCACCTCCCAGCTACACATCACTCTCTTCCTGTCTATTCAATCTTTTTTCCAAGGTATTATTTTCTCCTGTGCACACACAACAAAAGACAAATGCATTTATCCTACCTGAGGGTACAGAGGCAGGGTTGAAGGGGGCGAAAAGTTCGGATGGAGGCTGGTGGGCCAATGTGGGGTCTAGGGTATTAGCTGGAGATGCAGGGGTCTGTGAAAGACAAAAATGGCATAATTGAAACTTTCTATTAGAAGATAAAGCTACATTTTCTTAACTTTGTGATTTTTTTCTACATGCCGGTATGCTGTGCGTATAGAATCCCCAAATGACCTATTCGTCTTGTATGCATTAAAAATGAAGGTCCACCAAAGATTCATTCTTACAACTACAATTCTGTAATAGATGTTAAAAATTTTATTAGGTTGTGAATATCAATGTGTTTCTCTGCAGTCTTTGAAACTCATATTTGACTATGATCAGCGATAGGAAAAACATGATCAGGAATACGCAAAATGAAACCAAGCTGAAAATTTTCCTAAACCAATGCATAATGTGCAGTGCAATATCGAGTAAATGTGTATGTACTATTGTATAACACAACATATATCTATTCCATCACCCTCCCATAATACACAATGTTATGTGGTCATGTGGGTTCACTTACTGAAGGGGAGGTGATATCAGGAGGGGTAGACATATCTCCAAACAACTCCAACTGGTTGATATTCTGCAGATGAAGAGCACGAAGAATTCTGCATTAACATTCAATGCAATGCCAGGCCAATCTTTGCCACAGATAAGTGGCACCTATCCCGGGCAAACAGTGGGTTTGATATGCAGGGTGAATGGTGGGGGTGCTACATGAGAATTAATAATGATGATGGTTGAGTGTACCTACCAGTCATGTGGAATATGCATTTAAGCATATACAAAGTGATTGAGCACTCCCGTATTAAGTTCGTTTCGGTAGTTACGGTTCTGAGAAAAGCCTTATGCCCTATAGTAGACATACATCTGGAATTTGATGTGGGCATTTTCATCTGCAAGATATTATTTGCACATCTGCTACATGTCCAAGAGACGCCACTCGATGTTTTTTGTTAGTGAGTGTTTTATCTAAGCAATAGTCGTTCCTGATGCATTGCAGATAAGCTTACGGCGGCTTTTAAATATGCCTTCATACACAATAAAAGCGGCAAATATAACGCCTACATTTAAAAGTTGTTGAGTAATGTAACATTTTATCTCCGATGCTAATCAGGCCTTACCAGTCTCCACAAATTTACAAAAACAGAGAGCCCACACGATAACATTAGTATGTGTGTGACCTTTGAGACTAACGTAGAAGTTTGTTTAAGCGTTCAAACATACAGAAGTGCCGCATTGTTGGCATGGAAACACAAAGACCTTTTCAATGGGTCAGACTGGGGTCATCCATAAGAGCTAAGCTATTTAACAGAGTAAAAGAAAGGTCATGTGTGGGTAAGTAGACCAGTTCCAGGTCACGTGGAGACTGCTGGAATAGGTAAAAACCGAGCGACTGGGGATTTAGAAGGATATAAACTGTTTGTAGTGAGTAGTGTGACATTTACTTTTCTGTACAGGAACTCTAGAAGTCTAGAGTCGGCCATAGTTCATTAGTCATTACTTTATGGTTGGATTAAAGCTAGCCCCAACTCGGGCAGAACCTTTATAAACCAAACAAAACTACATTTTTCATTAGCATTTAAAAGCAAACCAAAGTATCGCAACTAACTACATTACATTATACCATATTGTCTTGAATCAAAGAAGACCCTGAATATAAGATGAACTACATTTTAAGAGTCTTTGGGAGAATGAATTTACCTGGTAGTAATTCATATGGCCCATAATGCATAGTCTAAATTTCAGGACAATATTCAAAAAGGATTTATAAAGATAGGAATATAAACCACAAATCCTAGTTTTAAGAGATTTGAATAATCATGTCAGTTTTCGAGTATAAAGGGAATGTAAAGGGCTCATTTTTAGGCAACCATTGTCTGCCTTACCTTGGTGACCAGCAACAGGTCAGTGTCTAGATCCATGAGATCAATCTGTTCTTTATGTTTGTTCTGCAATGATAACATGATGTTAGATGGAAAATGGGATGAAAACACATACACACAGTGGTAGTTTGAAAAATGATGGTAAAATGAAGATGAAGATCGATTAGATGGGATGTATGGAACTTTTCCTGTGAGGTTGCATTACCTAAATGCCTCACATATCTGTTCATGGTCTCTGCATGTTACCACATCATCCCTCAAGAGCGCAACAGTTCATAGCCAAACACAATATAAGAACCAAGTGCATTTGTCTTCAGTTTCTCGCATTCCACCCTATATTCCCTGAGACTGTAATTGTGGAAAGAGGAAATCAAACAATATGATTTAGAACCATCTGCCAGCAGCTTTAATGGGAAAATAATGCACTCATATGGGCGTCCTGCGAGATAACGCGGGAAGAGCAGAAGACCATGAACAACAGATGCTCCGATCTGATTTTTGTGCAGCTGAAAAACAACATGAAGGGAAAAGAGGAAGGCCTCAAAATAGAAACAAAAACTGTGGTCCTGTAACAACCATGCCTTACTCGGTTTGTCAGATACACTGAAAAAAGATGTTCTGTTGCTTAGTAAATATCACAAATAATAAAACAGTTGACCTTAATATTTTATAAAATTAAAAATAGATTTTTGAATGGATATAACAGTCTTGAAAACCAGCTGCAAGTTTAGAAAACATTACATATCCAACTTCTCGAATCCAGGGAACAAAGTAAGACACGGTTGGGGTAAAGGAGCTAAATTAAACACTGATTCCAACACCTGGAACAATATGAGGAAACACAAACACAGACATGCGATTAATCAGGCAGGGACTGACTCTAGGTCAGTGTTTTGGGTTGCAGAAGCAGGTGACACCTGTGATGGTTAAGTCTGAAAACCTCTCTGAGTTAACGCTTGCTTTTTAGTGGTAGCGCTTATAGTCTTGAGAAAGAATAATTCACACGGAGGCAATCAACTAAGTCGTCTGAGAGAGATAAGCAGGAACAAGCGGCTGCTAGTGACATTTATATATGCTAATGCTGTGCATGAACCAATGAACAAACATAAAGCAAAGTCAGAAAAGACAGGGATGCGGTGATGAAGTGATAGAAAAAGCTGCAGATGCTCTGAAAGTACGAAACACCCAAAAAATACATTTAGATATTTTTTTTTCATTTTGTTTATGTAGTGTAAAATAATTTTTTAACAATTTCTTTTGAAATGTAAAAAGACGGTCTGTTGGAACAACTTAATTTAATTCCGATAAGCATTTTTTTAAGTGTTAAAGCAATACGCAAAACATGTTCAGCTTTTTTCACAATTTAAAGGGATAGTTTACCCAAATAAAAAATATTATTTCCTTATTTAGTCAGCCTGTGTTGCAAACATGCATGACTTTCTTTCTTCTTAGGGCATTTAAAAGATTTTTGAAGAAGTCTGTAGACAGACATTCCTTCCTCATTGACCTCTATTGCAATCACTTTTCTTAAAATATCTTTCGTGGAAGTCATTGAATAGGTTTTACTGAAAAGAGGGTGAATAAACAAAGCTAGATTTTTGGTTTTGGGTAAACTATCCCTCAAATTAAAATGGTTTGTTTATAATATATTTATATTAATCCAGTTTGTGAAATTTGGTGGCATCTAGCAGGAAGTTACAAATTGCATGTCTACTTTTTTACGTTTTTGCACTTTTGCCTCTTTGCCGAAGGACATTATACTTATGCACTCTGTACAGCAGTCTGTCTAAGAATGGGGTACTGTAAAAAATGGTCTAATTCTAAAATAACAAAACATAGCACTTCATTCTATAATGTCTTAAAACATTAGTTTACAGTTCGGTAAATTGATCCTTTTTATTTTTATAAACCGCACCTTTATGTTCACCTACATTGTCTATTGATTCACCGGTGTTTCAGAATATCAAGTTACAATTTGTCTATATTTCATGAATGAGACCGAATCTTCAGACTCATTCATAAAACAGGATGAATCTTTATGTGTTTCTTTCATATGTGTCGCCATGGTGACTGTGTTCTACCTCCCGGTTAGATTTTGAAGGTCACAGAGCGAAACCTTTCACTCCGCACTGGACCCAGTAGCTAAATCAAATGGCGGTAATATTACCTGTCGGAGAGATGCCATCAAATCAATCTCTTTCTGCACCCTTGAGGATCACCATTGAGCATAATAGGAAAGATGGCAGTTTGGTCCCATAGTGATGAACTGTGTCAGTCAAAGCGTCCTGCAGGCGACTGACACCTTATTACTGATCGCTATCACGAGTGCTGATAACCACCTCTCTATCTGTTATTACTGTATAACAAGCTGCCTCTCCTACTGAGAAATGACTCACATGATGTAATTCCATACGCTCACTGTTTACACCGAACAGTCTCCA
This sequence comes from Triplophysa yarkandensis, assembly GCA_033220385.1. NCBI lineage: Eukaryota > Metazoa > Chordata > Actinopteri > Cypriniformes > Nemacheilidae > Triplophysa > Triplophysa yarkandensis. Next base: position 7,262,710 of record CM065658.1, on the reverse strand, counting down.
TGGCAACATAAAGTACAGAGCCGAACGTAAATTTCAGTCTTGTGCGTCGCTGTATTGATTTCAAAAGCTTTTCGCTTGTTTTCCTACAATGCATCAGCCTCAATGCAACAGACTATCAATTAACAATCCCCTATGAGAGTATAATTCTCTTCACAATGTTCTATCGGCTTTTATAGTGCTGGTCATTTCATTAAGGCCTGAGTTTAAATGGCTTATCATGTGACTGATCATATAATCACAGGCATTAGACCAGCAGGAGAATCAGGGCAATGAACATGTAGGAAACAAGGAGAGTTAAGGGGTGGAAAGCATTTCTGGATTTCTGGAGAGGTTCTCCTCTCTGTTGGCTCTCAACTGGTCAAGTATTGCATTAGTAGCGGCCTTGGGTTCTATAGAACCCAGATGACACATTTTTAAAGGCCAACACAGAGGTTTGTGCTGCGCTGGTTTCAGTGACCAACATCCTATAGATTTTTTCCATAGACTCTGTGGTTTTCAAGGCTTATGCCTCCAAATGCAAACAATCGTGTTTTATGCTTTTAAATACTCAATATAATGTTGTTATTTATCCGTGAGTTACATGATGGGAAGTTTCTTCAATCATCCCTACCCTTCAAACAGTACAGAAGGTGTCTATGAGCTCAAGTTGAAATATTTAGATCGCATTTGCACATATCTGAGTATTTCTATTGACATTGTAATTTACTGCACGTATCCCTTAATTCAAGTTTGGTCAAGGGAATCTTAACACAATATGTGCATAATATTTTTTAAGCCTTAATACAACTGTCAGAAGAAAAATGCTAAAACAAGGCTATAATCAGACTACACTACAATTAAGTTACATCAGAGAAGCAAACCGATGAATTTTTTAAAATCGACATACTCTGTGAAGCAATCTCCATTCAAATTTTAAGCGAATATTTTTTGGCGCGTGATGAGGTTTAATGTCCCAGCCATAGGATGTAGGAGCTTTTATCAACTTCTAAGCAAACTGCCATTTTTCCTATCGGAATTAAACATGGAAATATCCAGCGGGTTTGTCACCCAGAGAACTTATTTTAGCCGTTTACCCCAAAACCCATTCAAAAAGCTTTTTGGTTTGATGCGGTTTGAATAATCTCACTTCTGGGTTTAGCATACAGAAGTACGTCATCCCTGCAGAACTGTATGCCCAGCAAACCCATGTTCTTCCAAACGTGCAATAAAAATGTAAAATGGCACTAGCAGAAGACACAACACAAAATAGATTTACAGCATTGGTTTCTAAAGCCAATTCGGTCGAGCTAAAAGATTTATTTTATGGGTTGCAGCTGTGCAGATTTTACAGGAATGAAAGAGCATGTGAAGGCTGGATCAAGAGGCCACGCGACTCAGACTGAACGAGAGAAAGAAGACAGAAAGCGTTTGAGAACGAAGGACAGAAAAGAGTGAGTAGGTGTTTGAAAACATGATGAATGAAGGTGAAGGCAGACAGCAGCATGGGGTGATGCGATGGCTGGGAAAATACATCCGAGTTTAAACATTGTGTTGCTGGTATGCTAAGGCCTAAGACAAATACTTAAGATAGTATAAGACTGAGGACTTTATTTATGTCGTGTTAGGGAAACTATAAACACTAGGATGTTGAGAGTGCGGGGTAAACTGAATGAACAGAGCAGCTATAACACAAGAGAGGTACAGACAGCAAAAACAACGAAATTACAAGAAAAGTATCTGCCATTTTTATATCAGAACATAAATGGAGAGGCCAAGCCATTAGGATTTATCACTTAAAGAGAGAAAGCAACATTCACAATCAAACTTTCGATATCATGTTTACAGTGTGCAAGAATACGACTATGTTTTTTTGCGAAGAAGATTCTGATGGGTCCTTAAATGGATCCTTAAATGTTGAATGCTTGCTATCTCTTCTTCAAATGACCTTTGACCCAATCAGCCCATAAAACTCCACATATAAGTTCGTCTTTCATTTTAGATCATGCATGATTCACACAGACATTCACGGGTGAAAATTAACAAAGCAATGTCACCATGAATGTACCAGCCACCCACATCATGATGACAAGACAAGCTTACAACATGCAAACCCAACCGATCACTTTACCCCATTAACAACAAAATAAAAGACCAGCCACAAAGACACAAACACAATATCACACATATACAATTCACAACCAGTAAAAAACACACACCAGGAAGCATTAAGAGAACACAATTCTGAAAGCCAATGAATGGGTGCTATTGGACCTCACACACAACTTCTAGACAAAATCAAGAACATGCTGTATTCGGTGCTTTAGGTTTGCCATAAAGAGTGCAAGGACAGTCACATAAACACATACACACACACACAGGTCCACTCACTGGATGTCGCTTTGGAACGTCATAAACTCCCTCCTTTTGTTGGCTGGTGGGGACCTGGTGCGGACAGCGAGCCCAGCCGAATGCACAGTTGACATGACAGATTACCGTTAGTTCAGATTTCAGCAGATATTAGATATTACAAGGTGAAACTATGCAAAGGCTTTTTGGAGATAAATGTTTTATATACTGGAAAATAAAAATCAAAGTTTAGAATATCAAATAGTAAATCAAATATATTGTAAATTACAATGCAAATTATAGAACACACTTATATTATATTATTATGCATTTATTAATAGAGTTTGTATGTAAAATTTATTTTAATATTTGTGTTTTAGACATACTATTTTAAGACACATATTTTTGTGTTTAAAATCATATCTTGTTCTTCTTTCTATTGTTTATCGTTTTTTAAATATATATTGATTGATTCTCATTTTCAATCAAAATCCACATTTATTATTTAATATATGCATTGATTATTTTAATTCAAATTGAAATCAATCTTGAGTAAAATAACGCATTTTCCCTCTACAAATTACAGGGTTGGTGAAGATGCCTATCCTTTCTTCGTCTGTTATTGTCACATCTTGTCTTTCTAATTTGCCATTGTTCTTAATTCCCTTCACCCTAAGAGAGAATGATTGCTCCTGTGTTTGCACTTGATCGTACACTCAAAGTGATCTTTCCATTCCTTTTACTCAAAGATCACACTGAAATGGCAATTATTAATCATTCTTCCTCTTTCATTTAGAGAAAGGGCATAAAGAGACCTGATGCTTAGTCTTAAAATCGAGCAATTCCTCAAGATAGACCACGGAGAGTCAGGCCACATTCTTTTTTAGCATGGTAACAGCGTTTCCCTCATGCTATATAATGCCAAATCCCCATCCAAACGGACCACATGGGAAAGATAGTTATATTGGTTATTTTAAAGTGTAACTGTGTTGCTCTAGACTGATTTTTCAAATGTAATATGACTGTGACTCACTGTATTCGTCCTTTCACTGTGCTTTGGATAAATGTTGTTTTATTTCTAATATTTATGTTCTCTGTTTATATCTATTTTTTATGAACAGATTGTTTTAAACATATGGTTTTTTCACTTTTTTATGTAGAAAACACTGCTTTTAGGTTCAAGCTGCTCATTTCAAGCATGGCTTGACAGTTTCCAGGTTAACAAAATGTCTGACATCAATATTTGAATAAATTAAATACAAAATTCACTGTCTGGCCATTCTAGATTTTGCTATGAAGATACATTTTCGGATCATGTATTTCCTATAGCATCTAGTGGTCGAATTGAGGGGGGATGCAGGGGAATGGCATCCCTTTAAGGGAAATAACATACAGAAAGCATCCCCTATGTAAAACCACAAACCACACTTACCATCAACTTTAGATAAACAGCGTTGTGTTTAGGGTAAACTTTTCGTTCAAATTAAATTTTAACATTCTCTACTTATGGTAGTTTATGACTTTTAAACCATGAAGATTGACCAATCAAAACTCAATATTGTAATAAGGTGCCATGGACAAGTGCAATACAGTTTATTACGTCATATCTTGCCCTTTTCACAATGTCTCAGAGACCAATTCAGACGCAGCTTTTTGCGTTCTTAAAAAAGAGAACAGCAGGTATGATATTAAGTTGTTTAATATTTAAAGACATCCAATGACATATGTATTAATTATTTTCTTGAAAATGAAATTCATAAGATTGGTATGAATGGTGGTAAGTTAATTCAAAAAAGCATTCTCAAATAAAAATATATTTGAAAATTAGATGTTATATTATATTTGTGTATAGCGACAGGACATGCCCCTACCATACCACACTCATTCTTGATAACACTTTTTAAACATAATTTTTTTTTCCAGAATTAAAATTTTATTTTTTCAAACTGTGCAGATAGTTTAGGTGTATGTGGATTTGTGAGTGGATAAAGGTCCCCAATGAAATGAAGAAAAAGAACCAGAAATCATTCATCTGGGAGGGACTTTACACATTTTTCGTGAGTGTAAGATGACTTTTGTGTGTTCCGTCCTAATGTGCTTTAATGTTATTCAAGATCAAAACTGATGTTTAATTGATTTAGCCATTCCGTCTATTTGCCTTATAATAATAAATCGATTAAGCAGATCAGAGGCTTGGAGATGTGACACGGAGTAGATATCTCTTATTCTCCCTGGTTTGTAATGTCGTTCCTGAAGTGGAAGTTTGTGTAGTATTATGTTAACGCATAAGAGCCATTGAATGTTTTTAGGGTGTTATTCATTCCCTAATGTTGTTTCAAGCATTGAACACAGAAGCAGGGTCTTATATTGATGAGTTTGTTGTTTTGCTTACCAGTGTCTCTTTCTAACTCAAGCCACAGGTGACAAAAGAAAACTGCACCTGAGGTTACAACACCTGCTGTTGTCATGGTCATGGCGTTCGGAGCACAGAACATTGCTGGGTGTAAATCTTTGAAAGGGCCGTCACGCTGAATTAATGTGGCTTTGCATGGCCCTGTGTTCTAATTCACAGGTGGGACTTTGGCAGCTACACACCGGAGCTGTCAGTTGCTGTTCAATCAAAAACTGAGCTGGTCCTATGTCTTATTAAAAGAATGGAGATTTATTAAGATACCCCTAAATGGCTGCTTCAAACCCAGAATAAAGTCGCTTGATCGTTTTTTTCTGATTAGCTATGCACGAATTTATCAAACTGACAGATTATATTGGGAAGTGGAAATCAACTTGAATATTTTAATGTTTCCTGAACAATTAAATAGTTATCTTTTGGAGGACTTTCAAAAAGGCACAAAGTCCCGGGACCGAGCATGCCCCTTAAAACTTTTTATGGATGTATGTTAAATTATTTCAATTTATATTACTGGTCGTCCACTCATTTAATAATTCATATTTTTATTATTTGTACAATTTTAATCATCATTTAACACTATAATATTAAATAAATACATATTGGGAATTATGATGGAAATTAAACTTTTAATTTAAGCAGTTATTTATGAGAAATATAAACAATCATTTATACAGTAATACAAAAGTAAATGCATCAAACTATAAATCGTGAATCTAGAGAACAAGTTTGTGTTTTGTTAAGATATGCCTGTGTATTGTGTATATTGATTTTGCATTCATAAACATATCCCCATATACGCATATATTTTATAAAAATAAAAATATATATGGTTAATAGAATTTTACTACCTACATTTACTATATAATCAAAAACACCTGAATGCGTTCAATCCCGATTAATCAGTTCACATTCTTTAATTATTGTAAAAAGCAAAACTATAATATATATATTTATTTAATTTTAAACAATGTTTCCTTCTTACTTTCTTCAAAAAAAGAATGTGTTTTGTGCGAAGTTATAAGAAATATATGTAGAAAATATTAATAAGGTCAACTGGTCAATCTTTATTTGGCTTGAGATAATATAAATACGTACTCTACAAGTTGGTTTAATATAATGTTTATATGTATATGTAGCTATGCAATTTTTTTTACTTTTACAATTGGTTCTACTTTAAAATCTTATCTGTACTAAATTACTTGTGAACAAAAATATTATTTTTGCTAACTTAGTTTATTTGTCTTTTCTTAAATTCAAGCTAACATCTATTAAAATTCATCATTAAGAACACAAGGGAGGGATTTGGTTGTGTACCTGATATATGCTCTCCTCTGATTGGTCACGGATGGGCTCGTGTCCCGCTTCAAATACAATGTACTATAACATCGGCAGCAGAGGAAGATAAAAAGGAAAAGGTAAAAAGGAGGACAAGAAAAAGGAAAGACAAGGAAGTAGACTGATTGATCACACAGAATCAACTTTGCTCCCAGCCCAACAGAAAGCAGTGAGGGACATAGCTTCTCAAATAAAAGATGTTGCGTCATGGTTACCATTTTGACCCTGAGCAACATGCAATACCGACCAAAGTTGTCCAGTTTTTGCATTGTACTTGTATGGCATTTTTATGTCCAAAAGATTCATTCTTTTTACTCGTGACAATATACACACACGATATCAAGTGAAAACATCTAGGACGGCTGGATTATGAGATTCTATTTTTCTAATCCATGTCTCATGCATATATTCCTGCCTTTAAAATTTAATGATTGCCATTTTATCTGTTGATTTATGCCCCTGTTCCTCTACCTGCTAAAAGCATGGTGGTATAAATTTTACAACATTAAGGGGGAATAAATCACTGCCCAAACGCTTCATGTTTTTTAAAAAGGCACGTTCATCTATACTGGAGTAAAACTCCAGTTTTGGGCATTCGTGTTGTCAATTGATCACCCTTTTGTTATTTTCAAACCTGCATGACTTTTTTTTCTTTGGCTTAACACAAAAGAAGGTATTTTGAAAAATGTTGGGAAATAAAACTACTCGTCCCAATTGACTTTTATTGTAAGTCAACATTTTTCTGCCATGTTCTGCAAAAGAAAATTGCATAGAATTTTCCTTTTGAGATAAACTACACCTTTAACGACCATGCAGCTGAGCCAGACTTACTTTAGCTGGTTTAAGATGGGCTGTTAGTTTAGCATTAATAAAACTGCGTTAATAAAAGAGCTTTTGTTTATGGAACATTTCATTTCTCTGATATTTCATCCATAATGCAAAAACCAAGAAAAGGCAACAAAATCACTCTTTCATCTCAATTCTACAATTCTACATACGGATATGTTAACGTTTTAACCATTTTGGAATGGTCCACTGACTCTGCATAACAAAGTGAATCATAACTAATGTCACTAGTCCCAAAAAAATCTGAATTCTTGGATCACTTTCTCACCTTTGAGTTGAAAACATTTCTTTGTTTCTTTTGGACATAAAAATACTATGAAAAATTTCCAGTTCATGGACCTGATGCACTAACATAATAAAACTTGTTTTATATTTTTGGACCAAACAATCCAAACAATAAAAACTAAAAGTTGTGGCACAGTCAACCTGTTTACATTTTAACTAATGGTTTTGTTCTTTCTCAGTTTACAAATAAAATGCCGCCACTGGTAAATTCAATGCCACTGATTCTTGTAACTGGCTAATTCTATTCCTTTCTGGTACACCTAAGAGCCAATTGATAATGCTTATCAGATGGACACTAAACTGCAAGTAATGATTGATTCTTTAGCATGGAGTGTACAACTGATATACCTGTGAGCAGTGTTTCTCATTTGGATTTAAAGACTTATGGACATTTAGTCCTGCTTTTTTAAGGCACACTATAGATTGCAGATGATATATTTTTCCTACAACACTTTCAATAATAAGATAGTTTGTTAGATTCTTGCATCTTTGCAAAGTACTAGCTAAACATATAAAACAATAAACAGATTAAGAGTACCCTGTTACATAAAAACTTAAAATTCTTTAAAAGACTAGAATAGTTCATTGCGTATATGGCGCACACCGGACAATACAGAAGGCAATGCAAGGCACGTCAACACAAGCACACACACGCACACGCAGCCCAGATGGGATGTGTTAAAGCTGTCTGTTTTCAGTACAAAACAATAGGGAGACTCCCAGGACTGGAACTGCATGCCAGTTTTTATCCACATTTTATAAAACGAGAAAGTTAACAACCCATTACAGCCATGATTAAGTATTTATTTATACATATAAATGATGGAAAAGAAGAAAGAACAGAGAAGATGAAGTGGAATTATTTCTAGTTGTAAATGTGATTAAAGGCCCATTGCTAGGTCAAGACTTATTTGACAGTGCATGTTCAAGCAGACACAATGATCAATGGTTTGTTTCAAAGCGTTACCTGATACACGGGATCTTCCACGTCTTCCTCCAGAATGGTCTGCGAGGGTGATTTGACGAAGCGGGTGATTGGAGGAAAGCGTAACAGAGGAAGTGAAAAGTACAGTGAGAGAAAGAGATTCATTTGTCATTTGTTTAAAAACAAGAGCGAGAGAGAGAGAGAGAGAGAGAGAGAGAGAGAGAGAGAGAGAGAGAGAGAGCGAGAGAGAGCGAGAGAGAGAGAGAGAGAGAGAGAGAGAGAGAGAGAGAGAGAGAGAGAGAGAGAGAGAGAGAGAGAGAGCGAGAGAGAGCGAGAGAGAGAGAGAGAGAGAGAGAGAGAGAGAGCGACAGAGAGAGAGAGAGAGAGAGAGAGAGAGAGAGAGAGAGAGAGAGAGAGAGAGACAGAGAGAGAGAGAGAGAGAGAGAGCGATAGAGAGAGAGAGAGAAAAAGATTTGGAAAAAGCTGCCTAAGCAACACGATAATTATTCCTAATGGATGTACGGCAACTGTTTTTTGATATTTTGACATTAACTGTAAGAATTGTAAGGATGCAATATTATTTTTGAGATTGTCAGAATGTATGTCTACTATATGTATGTCTTGCACTACATGTGCAAATGCATGTGTGTTTTTGGAACACTTTTGTATGAATCAAATGTGAATATCCATGCGCAATCCATTAGATCCCATGTCCAATAAGTCCACATATGCTCACATGGGAATTTACATAGGATTGCCATAACAGTCTTCCAAAACATATTTAGGATGTCTTTATGTGGCATCAGATTTACATCATTTATGAACCTGGACCCCAAATCAAGTCAAAGAGTCAATATTTCTATTGGTATTTGGAATTAATACATAATCTTAAAATTGTATTAATGTGCTTTCCATTGATGCACTGTTATTTAGGTTAGGATCACTTTTTGAAAGTTTAGAATTTAAGGGCAAATTTTTTTATATTTGACTTATGATGGCATTAGATCAAGAGCTCATTAGTATGAGCAAAGCTATGGCGATGAAAAAGTCATGGGTTTGATTCAAGGTCTGGATAAACCAAGAATAAATGTTGTTTTATTGCTATATTGCAAAAAGAGTTGCTTTGGATAAAAGTGTCTGCAAAATGCATGAATTGTAAATGTAAAAATAATTGTCTCTAGGCATGTTTTTAGCACAATTTTATTGCACCCACTCATATAAACTAATATTTGACATATATTTACAGCGGGAAATTTACAAAATATATTTTTACTTTACTTTGTTTAATAGCCTAATGATTTTAGGCATAAAAGAAAATCATTTTGAGTTACATATTACAAAATATAAAAAATGTCCTTTACACAGCCTCAACAGGCTTGTCCATATAAAACTTGTGAGTATTGACTTGATTCGGGTAAAAAATTATGTCAAATGGCCAATTCTGCCACTGAAGACCAAAGTTTCTGAAATTTATTTGAATTTTTTTCAACCCAAGATCCCCCTGGGGTCATATTGTTCAATGAGGAACACAACAATTGCCAGGAAGAGAAAAACAGCATACCGCGTGTGAATCTTATCATGTTCTTCTCGGAGATAAATAATAAATATGCGCTTCTGGAAATGTCTTTGTTTTTTTCTTATGCTTTGCATTCTATATTTTATCACTGTTTTCTTGTTGTTTATAGTGTATACGCTCGCCTGCCAAAGAGAATGCGGGTGTATTTATGACAGTGCAATAAAGGCGTGAAAGAATTTTATATTCTATGGGGATTTTGCGTTTGTCCGGGTGTGAAGTTTTGGTGCGAGCGTTACCTGATAAACGGCTTGCTCGCACTGCTTGTCCTTCTGAGCCTTTTTCTCTATCTCTTCCCTCTGCTTAATCTCATAAATCAACTGGAAAAGGTCGCGGAGGTCGAGGATCACCGGTTCGGCCTGGGAATTCAGACAGAGAGAAAAATAGAACGAAACTAAGAGGAATAGAAATGGAAAAGCATTGCTTGTACATTACAATAAACATTTGAGAGATGCGGTTCATTAGAATGAACAGGAACCTCTTGACCCTTTGCTTCTGCTGCTCTTAAATCTAGCGGATGAGAGGTGACAGAACAAAGTGCTTTCCATATGAAAAGGCGGGGTCAGATCAAACTTCACTCTTTGTAGTTGGCATCAAAGCTCCATGGTAACATAAAAATTGCATATGTGTCCCAGTGTGTGCTAAATGTCGATAATATCTCAATAAAGACACAGGGATGGCAAATGCAAAGTGAATTTTGGTACTCAGAAATTATTTTGAGTGTGTCATGGATGTTAACACCACGGGGAGTGTTAATATGTATGGACAGGAAGGCTAAAGACAGAGATGAAGGAAATATGCCAAAATAGAGGATATACTACAAATATAAAATATACAAAACTCCAATGGTACTAAAATGTTTTGGATATGTTTTCGGTACAATCGAAATAATGTTTTTTATGTACTGGGATACTAGAGACAAATATTGAACATTTAAAAAAAAAAATGTTAAATAATGACACATTTAATTATTCTCCTCCTGATATTTGAAACCTCTATGAATTTCTTTATTTGACAGAACACAAAAGAAGATATTTTGAAGAATGTTGGTAACTGGCATCAATTCATTTGCACTGGTGACTCTGTCTTTCTTACCAACTTCTTTTCACTTTCTATTTAGTGAAATCTGACAGTCTTAGACTAAATAAATACCTGGCTTTGTAAATTAAGTCATATTAACTTAATTAAATCTTTAAAATAGGCAGTGGGTTATTTCTTTATCCTCCTGTGATGGAGATATCCAGGTCACCTGTAGTTCAGAATAACAGAGCCACTGGTTTAGGAGGGAAAGAGAACAACACATACCCATCGACCCACTATGGAAATCAATTGAGGAAAAGCCAATGCACCACAGCACTGCAGACCAGAGCAATGTGATAACAAAGCATGCCATCACAGGGGCAGAGAGAGAGAGACACGACAATGTCCAAAGGAACACAAGACAGACACAGTGTCAGGATCTTTCTTTAAGCTGTGGTTTGAAAAGAGCTTTTCCAGACTTAGATAAAGCACACACAAATCTCACCCTATTTCCTTCTACTTTTGAGAAACTGTGAGCAAATGGATACTTACAGACTGAGCAGTTTTTATGGCCACAAACCGATGGTTTCCCTCTTTCCCACAAACATAACCAAAGGCTCTGTGGTCTGTGATGTCCTTGGCGATGTAGGAAATCTCATGGACTGCATGATGGTGCTGAAGGACCTGTGGACAACAACCAGATTAAAGCTCCAAACAGATAATAATCGAAGAATAAAATATTGTTATTTTATATTGTATTTAGACATGTTTTAGTACTCTTTGTGTTCATAATACATATTCTTTGCCGACCGATAAATAACCCAATATTTATTTAAACCCTTATTTAAGCATGTTTTTAAAGTACCACTCTGGTTGATAATTCAAGCCCTTCAAAGGAATATGTGACCCACAAATTATATAATTCAATATTTTTTTGGGGTGAAAATAAGATTTCATGCTAGAATGAGCTTCATCAACTATTCGCAGACATCTCAATATGCAAAAATCCCCGCCTTCACTTAATTGCAAAGCTGAAAGTGAAACTGAGAGCTAGCACACGCGTATATGTTATGATGTCTTCCTTGCCTTTATATGGCTTAAACTGCAAAACCATGGAGCCAAAAGAGTTGCTATGATTTGTAACAGGTTTATGATGTCAAACATTGGGGAATTTTAACCACTTTATTAAGCTGTTTAGTTCTGCAGGGAAAATACTCAGCGATGGCATAAAAAGACACATTTGCATATGATTTGTCTTGAAACATATTAAAATCACACATAAACAAACAATTTTCTTTAAATATTTAAAAAACTTAATTGAACCTTTAACTGACAAGCTAGAGGAGTCTGTTTCGCTTTACTAAACTGTTGCATACCACTCACACTGTAATAGATATTAAAGAGATTCTGCAGTTCTATGAGTACAAAAAGAAAAGTGCAATGGTCAGCATGGGTTCCAAAAACTCTTCCAGTTAAAAAATGTTTTCGGTCCCAAATAATTACTTATATTGTACACATTGCAAGCCATATCTATATATTAAAGACATCAGTCTTCCCAAATTCAAGTAGGACTTGGTCTAAGATGATCAAAATAGACATGTGTATACTCAAAAATACTTTGCAGAACATTCTTCCGTGAAATGATTCGTTGGTAATTGCTTCAAGATGGGACTTTGGGACAGTTCAAACAAAAACTCCCATTTGGCTTAATGAAATCAACACCAGAGTCCTTCGGAAATGGCTGAATGGACATTTAAATGAAGGGAGGCATTAACCCAGAGAGGCTATCGGAGGGCAGAAACAGGTCAAGTGCTCAGTTGGAGTTGTCCTCCATGCTGATGTTGAAATCACCAGGGCTTGGCGCTAGTGTCGGCCTCCTGCCGCTGAAGAGCAATCATCTGCCGAAATCTACTGCAAGTGGCAATCTTCCCCTCACCACCCACTTCATCTGGAGTCATTAAAACATCACTAACACAATACACACGCCACACGCCGAAGGCTCGGGGGATGGAGAGACGTACCCCCACGGGCTTGGCAGTTAACTCGAGAGCGGATGACATCTTTTGACAACCCATCTGACTGCGAGGTGCTATTTTCCACGCTAAAATATGAAGTGTTGTCAGTTTTGTGTTAAACAAACTTTGAGATGGTGGTTTGCTTTGTTTAAAAAGTTTTGAATGAAGTTAGCAGCTTTCATTAGAGAACTGTTTTGCTGTGTGCCCACACTAATGTAACGCACATTTAAAGATGATCAACTGAGCATGATGATTGTGGACTACAATCGGCAATAGATTATTATTATTTCATAAGGTGAAGTCTGTTATTTCCTCTTCAAATGTTTTTAAATGATCCTGCTTAGTTGAGGCCACATGGTGAGATTTTGTTGAGTTTCTTTGGTTTGTTACAATTTAGCTATGCATCTATTAGACATGTAAAATGGAAAAGTTTAGCTTTTTCGACTCAAAAGAGGAGATAAATTTGTGGACTTTTAAAACTTTTCCACTAAAACTTTTTAGCTGGGCATTAAATTATACATTTTTTTGCTAATTTACCTGAAAAGTTCCTGGCAAAATTCCTATTTTTTTTGGAAATTTTTAGAATTGATGTACCATTTCCCTCCTTCTTCTAAGTAGAATTAACATTCATTCCTTTTGAAAAGTGGTTCCTTTGGACCTTACATTCCAGTTAAACCTGGAAACAACATGCCACAAAATCTTTTTACCTTTCTGACAAAATGATTTCATAATTGAACACATGATTCAGCTTTTCGTTTTTACATATAATGAAATTCAGTTTAATAAATTGTATTACCTAAAAGAAAATATCGGCTTTCCTGCTAACTTCCCTAATGGGGACCAACATTTCTCCTCAACAATGCTGGCATTATTTTCAGGGGCATTGGGGACAATTTGAGAACCACAAAAAACACACATTTGTGCTATTTGACGCATGACTTTGACACCAACAATGTTCACAGCACCATTTTCTTCTGTCTGTAACTCCTTCTTTCTTTCACATCACCATACAAGCCCTAAAGCCCTTTTTTTAAGAAAGTCTTTAAGAAAAGATATCATCCATGTTAAAAATCTAGTTGTCCTTTATCGATTGGACACATTCAAAGTTACAGTGAAATGTTTTGTACCCTGAAAATTCTAATACACAACTTCCACAATGCAACGCAATTCCAGTGTGTACTGCAGTACACTAAACTGCAAAACATAACCCAAAATTATAATAAATATAATAAATGTGACTCTTTTGTAACTCCGCAAGAAACTACAAAATGATTGCACATAGATCAAATACAACATATCTGAGGTATTCTGGAAACGCGTTTATCAAATAGTCATTTGACTTTATCCAAAAGTAGACTAACTAGGGAGCTGATCTCATTGTACAGCTTCTAGAATGTTGTTTTGCACATTGAGACTTTTGTTTACCATAAGCAGTTGTCAAAGTTATTTGGGAATAATTTCATTTTGAGAAAATATTAGTATGATGAATTCAGGTTTTCCGGGATTTTTTGGCAATTTTGACTTCTGCAATTTTTTTGATATCCGTTTAACAACCCATTTGATTTATTCCGAAATCCCTTAGATATTTTAGAATTTCCATAAAAGAAATATAGACATTATAGGTATAGGAGACATGCCACCCCTTTGTGTTTTAGATGCCAACCCCACCCAAATTCACCTTACTTCATGCATGCCAATTTAACTAACTTTTAAAAAGTAAATTTTCTTTATACGGGATTAACATCTTTATTCTCATTTAAAATGCATTAACACTGTATTAACATTTAAAAAATCAAGTATTATTAAAAGAACAGCAAGCAATAATAAAAATATTTTATTCAGCTATTCAAGTTCTCCATTCTATTAAAATAATAATTTAATATTTAATAATTTTAAACAAGTATATCATATGTATGTTTTTTATAAATATGCATAGCTTCCCTATTTGCAGACTGTCCCAATTAACCAAAGCAAGCTGTCCAAAACATTCCCAATCATATTTGATACTGTGGGACAACATAACTGTTTGAAAAAAACAACATTAAAACCCATTTTCACATTAATAAATATTTAGTTGCATGAATAGATCACACATATAATTTCACATGATATAAAATGCTTGACTTCATCTGTCCCAGATTTCCCAAATTCACAACACCTTTCTAAGAAAGCCTTGTTAAAAAAAGAATTTTTTCACTCATGATGTCTATTTAAGTAAGCAAGCTGTGTGGGAGGTAGACAAGAAGCCAGCATCTCTAACCTATGGCCCATATGACACAAAGGCATGTGGCGCAAGTTATTTACACATATTAAAGCATAAGCACTAAAACAAAAGCAGAAAGGCTTTGCCATTTAATCGCTCCCCGAGGGAACGGGCATACAACTTAATGACAATGCACAAACAGATCTCATAATGAGGTTTTAGTGACTGGGGATGTGTCCAACGCTGGGGATGGGAGTGCGTGTGCTTATCTGAGAACGCCGCTGTCTAGCACGGCTGTGAGGAGAGGGCAAACGCGGAAAGGGAAGACTGGTGTTAGGGAGATAATGAGGATCTCGAGTCTGACGCTAAGCCCTTTCAAAACCTCACATTCACAGCTAATTAACCATCCGTTTGACTCCCGCAAACACACACACGTACACACATTTGCCACAGCTTTATTAGGTTCTTGTGTAGCTACGGGGCAGTAGTTGGAGATAAAGTGCACGTTTAAGCAATTGTTTCCAATCATTTAGGAGACGGGCATTTGCCAAGGCAAAAAAAATGTCCCAAATAGGACATTTGAGATACAGCAATCCCAGAATCCCTTGGTGCTGCCCATTGTTTGGCATGGAGCAAATTGGGATAACGCGGAAACTATCAAGAATTTGCAAATGATTTCGTCCAGTCTAACAATTCTTTAATGCCCATTCTTCCTCACTCGGTCTTGTTCGACATGCTACAGAACGGATGACTTCATCTTTAAGGTCTCAGAACCCAAAGGTTCAATAGTATCTCCTCCCTGAACGCAGAAGATCATGAGTGTTTGAGCGTGTGTGTGTGTGTGTGTGTGTGTGTGTGTGTAGACGTTCAAGGCGGATTTATCGAAACAAGGGCTTGCCCAGAGGGAGGTACAGGGATAACAACTCTTTGCCGCGAGGAACGGCCTGTGTTTCAGGATGATAAGCGTTTCTTAATGACATCCATTGAAAGTGACAGGCCACTTCACATCCACATCTAAGCCCACAGCTGTGTGAAATGAGAAAAAGTTTCCATGCCTTCATAGCGGTTTTGAATAATTAGTAAATATTTTTTTTTCATTAAATAATATTGTGGAATGTTTATTTAAAAAAATTATTTTGTCAAATTTCATTTCAGATGGTTAAGTTTCTTTATCTTTCGATCGCCTCTATGATGCATGTGAACGAAATTGATACTATAAAATATAAATAATAAAAGTATTAAACGAACGGTTCAACCAACAATAAAAAATGTGTCATGCTTTGTACTTGATTTGTTACGATCCATATATTGAACATTTACTAAACGAAACATTTGTAAATTTTAGAGGAAAAATTTCGTAAATATAACCGTTTTTATGATATAAATGAACCCCATTTATTATTTTATATTATACAACAGCTATTTCTGGTTCTCAAATCTGATTGGCTGAGAGCCATGCGATATTTGACCAGAGACATGCTTCACAGAACATATTCAGCACTTAAACACAGATACACAAACCCGAGAATGAAACTCCAGCCGTGCTTTTCATAACATAAATTCTCATGTCAATTTACGACTATTACACAAAGTAGCAGTACAAACCTGCAAAAGTTGCTTGAGATCAGCAATATTAAAAACGAGAAACAGAACAAGACTCATATCGGAGGGTTTTGAAGACAATCCAATGTTGTTTGTGATTTCTCTTCAAGCTTGTGAGATGGGACTGTTGAATAAATGCAACATGGCACTCGTAGTCATATTGGCTTTACAACAGTGTGTTTTATATATATAATACATTTGTATTACAATAAAAGTTTGAAGTCATTTTGGGTTATAATTTGCCTCTATAGAAGGACTGAAAGCATTCTAAGGAAGTCCTTGCATGTGTTTAGCACATCAAAAAAAATTGTAACACAAAATGAGTAAATGTTTACCTTTACAGTAATAATGCAACTAAAACAGAAAAATCTGCTATTATTTACTCATTTCAATCCTAAATTATTTTCTTTCTTCTGCAGAACACATTTTGAAGAAGGTAACCGACTAGTTCTGGCAACAATTCACTTTTATTGTTTGAACACAAAACCAATGCAATTGAAAATGTTCCAGTTAACAACATTCTTCTAAATATCTACTTTTATTTTCATTTGAATAAAGAAATGCATTAAGCTTGAAGAAAAGGTCAGCGATGGCAGATATTTTTGTTTTGATGTCCCTCTGTTCTATAAGAGTGACATAAAGGGAATAACCAGGAATTAAAAAGAGACAGGGAGATATAGAAGTTGAGAAAAAATGCTAAGCATATCCAATATACAAAGTGACAGTGGTTTATATAGGAATTTGACATCGCTCTAATTGTTTATTTTTTATTCTACAAAAACAATCTCACATCTGTCGCCTTGATGTCTGTCCAAAAAGTCATACCACAGAAAAGCATCTTGCCATCCATTTATCATGAGAGCATGAGGGAAAGGAGGAGAGACAACACATTTCACTGCCTCCTTTATTGTTCAGACAACATATAAAGATCCGGTCCAAAGTTTGGCTTGTGAATATATTTGTTCAACATTTTTAAGTTTGTATTTACGCGGGTATGCACCTATCAGCAGTGCACGGAAAAGCAAGCGGGAGGTATGTGTTGTTCAATGATTGACATTCTTCAAAATATATTCTTTTGTGTTCACAAGAAAAAAGAAAGTGAAACAGGTTTGGAATGACATGAAGGTCAATAAATGTGAAATAATGTTCAGTTATGTCTGAACAGACCCTTTAATGTGTGAATTCAAAGCAGTCGGTTCTAAAGAGCCTTAAACTGCAGTCAAATATCCAGGCGAAAAGATCTATGCTGTCAAACCAGCGATGGAAATCCTTTGCAGTGTAAAAACATAATTCTGTACCATCAGATGGATATACGAGTGTATGTGTTTTGCTGTAAATCGCAGAGAGTTCAATTTCTGGTGTGCCACATACAGTGAATTGATGTCTGAAGAGGTGAGAAGCAGTCGACCTCAACAACACACGTTTTTCTATTATGCAAGTTGACGATTCTTTCCTTTCTGAGCTGTAGAGTTTTACAACACCATCACCATTTTTTATGCATATTTACATAAACATTATTTATTGGCTTTATTTTGTATGTCCATTACCTGTTGGCTTCCTCTAACAGTGGTTGTGAATGCAGTGAAAAATACTTTCTTTTAATATATTAATATTAATAAATGTCCTTTACATTTTTGTGTCTATGTGTGTCTACACATGATTGTAAATGTTCTGGTGGAAAATAACAGTGTCTACAAAGCCCTCGACCCTTTAACCTTCATATTTCTCAGCAACCGCTGTTATCTCATTAATGAGTTTAGCATGATTTATCACCTTTCTCCGTATATCTCTCACTGTCCTTCTGCATTCAATATACTCTCATCTCATACATTCTGCTTCTTTTTCGAACGGGCTATCACATTCCCGGGTTTTACGGCTTTAACATCTCACAGTCTGCTTTTGTTTTCTCTCACTTTGACTTCTCGGTGAATCTCTTACAGTTGTGTTCTGTGAACTATGAAAGTGAGAAAGCATTTTGTTATATAAAATGTTTACGTATTAATAATGTTTCAATGTGGTATTTGAAGTATGGTAGCAATGATTTTTATAGGCATTATTGCTTTAATTAATTAAAATATTACTATTTTTATTAAGTGTTAATAAGTGTTTATTAAATTAATGTCGGCCTACTAAGTTTCTAGGCAGCAGAGTGCCGAAATTCATAAAAATATATCTGACCTTTTGAGATAACAAGCAGGTTCGATTACAACTATTATACTCATTATGATTCTACTATGATGATATTTGACATGGCCTTGCTCAGTCTATATATAATGCAAGTAAGATTTTATTTTCCTTTAATGCTCTTTACATTTTGTAGAGTCAATAAATGTCGAATGTCGAAAACAATCACCAAAAAAAGGATATTAAGCTGGGTTTTCATATGTCTTCATATAAAAAGATCTTACATTATGTACATTTATTATGTTAAAATAAGCTTTATCCATCTGAATTAATAACATCTTACATGGAATTCCCCAGTATGGTTCTACAGTAGCCCAAAACGGATAACTCTAAAGAAGATGTTTCATAAATACAGTATGTTCTCTAATCTATCAAAGAAGCCGAAACACATCTTTGTCTTCAAATAGTCACTGGATTTGATTGACTGGTCCTTTAAAGAAAGGGTAATTTGTTTTGTAGTACAGTCTCAAAGGGCCACAAGAGCTAAAACCATCTGATCTTCTCATCATGTCATGCCCAACAATATTCAGGTATAGCACTTTTAAATCACGGCGCCTCTATCCCTCCATCAAACCCCCATATATCAAAGAAAGCATCAGAATGTGTGATTGTGTGAAGTTATTCCTCAAGTTTCACATGTCAGTGTGTAGGAGTCCCATTATTATATTAAACCCCACAAACACGCTCGGCACCGGAGTGTGTGTCCATATTTAATCATCTCAGTGTGGGAGCCAGACAAGGAGACACGATGTCATTATTCCCATCGACCAACTCTGACTTGCCACCTCCTCCCCCTGAACCTGCTGTTGCCACGGTGCCAGGTATCCACTAATTAGCAGCTGCCATAGCAATGATGCCTGTTCCAGGTCTTTGATTACAGAGAAACACCAGGAAAAGAGAGGGAGAGAGAGAGAGAAAGAGAGAGAGAAAGAGAGAGAGAGATACAAACCACAAAACTATATAGCAATTGGACCAGAGAGAGGGGTAATTAGCAAGAGAAGTGAATTTAATAAAAAATGCCATCCGTGCCAATGTGTGTGCACACACCCACACAAACAAACCCCCTCGCTCGATCAAAGGTGGACACGCTAGCGGGTGGGCAGCCAAAATGACTCCTCTGAGAGCAGGACTGGAAAGGAACTTCAGAAATGAGCCGCCCATGGGCGTCCCAGGGGAAAACGCAGCATATGGAGAAAAGTGAAGAGGAAGACACTGGGTGCCTGGAGTGTACAAAAAAGACTAATAACTCTTGACAGCGCAAAAATGAAAGAAGAGCCTTGAAATGCCATAGGAAAGAAGAATTTCTGTGCCAATCTTCTGTACTGTATCACTCTGAGCATTGGGAGTCCTCTTGGCCAATACTATCTTCAACATGCTGAAAAATTGTATTTGTAAAATGAACCATTTTGTCTTTTTACTCACTTGACACATCAAACCTGAAATTTAACAGAACAAAAAAGGATATTTTGTAAAATGTTGGGAACTGGCACCGGCTCACTTGCATTGGTTCAATGTTCATTTAATAAAGCGAATAGATGCGATCACTGACATTCTTCAAAATGTCTTTTAGGACTGTTTTTGACAGAAACACTTCCAGTACACAGGCTCTCTCGCACACGTTCACACTTTAGCCCACTTATTCTGTCTAATGATATTAGAGTAAGTGGAACAGATACAGTCATTTACATCAACAGCTGCTTTCTGCGTGCATTAGACTGCTTTATTGAATGGGTCACATCTCATTTCCATGCAAATCAGTGGGGAAGGGAATCAAGCATGACTCCCTGAATGCTTGTTGTGACTTATGGATCTATATGTATATGTAGATTGAATATGGTAACAGTATTGGACCCCAGATGAGTTAGATAGGAGTGAGGCTGGAGTCATTCTGGAAAATCATTCTCAATGGATGCATAAACTATATTTACTAAATCTGTTTGGGGGAAAAGAGAACATCGAGAGTACCTCTCAAGGCACATTGCATGGATCTGTAGACATAAAGCAATCCCATTATGCTGTCCAAGATGGAAGATGAGAAAATGTCTTCAAATATAATTTAAAAATTTTGATAACATCAAGGGTACCTCTCAAGGCACAATTGCATGGATCTAACAGATGCAGCAATCTTATAACGCATCATTTTGTCAAAGATGGGAGAAATTACGAACATAAGTCATTGCGTTCAGCCAAAAATAACTTTATGAGGACAAAAATAATTTACTCATTTACTCATCCTCTTTTCATTTTAAAGTTGTAGGACCTTTTTTGTTCAACAGAACAAAAAAAGAAGATATTTTGTGAAATATCCTAATGATTTTGTGTTCATAAAATGAAAGTAAATTTCGTCGTCAGTAGCTCCCCCTCTTGTCATTTCAGACCTGTATGACTTTCTTTCCACTGTAGAACACAAAATATATTTCAAAGAATGCTGGCAAATAGCACACATTCACTTTTGTGTCTATCCAATAGAAGGTTAATGGTGCCATTGCTGTTTGGTTAACAAGATTCTTCAAAATATCTTCTTTTGGGATTTTCACATCATCTGCTTTAAAAATGATTTAATGTTGATGAATGAACTTCTATTGAAAGAACACAAAACCACAGAGACATTTCACAAACAATCTTCTTAGTTGAAATTACAAGGGGGTTAATGATGACAAAGCACAAACTACAAACTATCTTCTTTTGTGTTCTACATAGATACTAAAATATATATATATGACTTTGAATGAACAAATTAAATATTTCGTATATTTGTAATGCTCGTTAGAGTGTTATGCACATAGCTGTCCTCCATATCTAGTTTTAATTTTCGTACAACTGCGGTTTTTAGTCACATGACATTTATGGTTGATGTGATTGTTTTAAAAGGTCTCTGTGGTGCCATAAGGCAGCATCCAGATCATGTATCTCCTTTGTGTGGTAGTTTACATGCTCTAGCCATGCAATCTTCATTGAGACGAATGAGAATGCTAATTGATAGTTGTCTCCAGGTATTATAGACCACTGGTTTGAACACGCCTGTAATATTAACTGAGAAGGATTAAACTGGAGGTGGCAGCAGGTTGGGGTATCCCTCTTTGTGGAAGTTAATAATGCAAGTGGCTGATCTTGGCAGCCCTTCAAACAGCAGGACAACGATGCGATTAGGCCAGTCACAGTGCGGCACGCGGCTGTCCACTGAGTCACCATAATGAAATCAGGAAGCAGCTCCTCTTCATCAGATGAAGGCCTGCAGGGGAGTGCCAATGCCAGGAAGGAAATAAGTGGGGGAGGAATTGAAGGGTGGACAGGCAGGAACAACTACACAAACCGGAAGAAGACTGACAGTGAGGACAGCTGTTGAATCTTAAAAGGCCAAGATTTAAAAGGGCAAGATAGAGTATATATTAATCTCTCTCTCTCTCTCTCTCTCTCTCTCTCTCTCTCTCGCTCTCGCTCTCGCTCTCTCTCTCTCTCTCTCTCTCTCTCTCTCTCTCTCTCTCTCTCTCTCTCTCTCTCTCTCCATATCTCCAATTTGTGTGTTTTTATGTCACAACCATGATACAAAATGTCACATCCAAGTCGTTGGAATTGCTCAGATCTAACGAATATGATAAGAGTTTGGTTCCAAAAAGAGAAGATATAGATTTTTTGTGTCATATTGCTCTACTATGGTCATTATTGGTATTTTTGATAATATGGCATCCACCTATCCCTAATGTATTGGCATGAAAACTAAGCAAGTGGGGTGCTGACATTTTTCAAACAATCTTCTTTTTTATTTTGGGGGACTATCACTTTATTAGCAACCTTCACTCAGGTTTGACTTTACATTATATATAGGTCTATGCATAATTTTTGGGGTAATACCTAAGCTAAACACTCATTTTTTAAACAAAATGTTTTCCTACGTAATCCAAGGCAATGGTTGCGGTCAGAACAACAGTAGTAGTGCATTTTTATCGTGATGATTAAATGTTTCCACGCACAGAAAAGCGAGCAAAGGCCATTGTTAATAGATCATCAATGCATCAATGACAGATTAAACCCTTGTCATGTGAGGTCACCTTCTGGCACCATGACAACAGAGCAGACTGTGCTCACAGTAACCCTTCATTTATCACCGGCCCTCATCAGCACAGCACAGCGCTGCAACCTCGACACCAATTCACACTTCCTGCCTACTATAAAATAATTTTGCATATATTCCTAAGCAGTGAAAGATCTTAAATGCTTGATAAATAATTAAATGCTTTTCTGGACATTTAATTTGCTTAGTTTAACTGATCATTCTCAAACAGGAAACGGCACTGCAAATTGAAATTAACGCATGGAATATTTAAATTAAACATGAAGATTTTACTAAAACACATTTCTGACACCAAATTCTAGGACACTATGTAGAATTCTTTTTTTGTACACATCCCAACAAATAAAATTCTGTCTGTATTTATGTTTGACTTTGCCCAAATTTGTAAACATAGATTTTTTCTGAAAAAAACAGTTGTTGGTACCTATTGGCTTTATGGTAAAAGAATACTTTAACACAATATTAGAATTACAATTTATATGTCATAAATCCTCGAATGTTGAAGGAGAGTGTGGTAGAATTTCACTTCTTTAAATTTAGTTAGTAGTTATAGTATGGTTTTTGGGACTATAGATATTGAATATTGAACTTTACCCATTGAACACTAAATTTTCCAAAATCAATGCCTTTCTTTACCAATTTATAATTTTTTTAAGTTTAAATTTAGTACTTGTACTGTTACTTATTTTTTAATTTTTAATTTCAAAAGAGACAAGAACTAGATTTTAAATATACTAGAATTATTTATTAAGGATACAAAAACATGAAAGAATAACTTAAAACAGGTGACAAAATTTAATAGAGAAAAACGTAGAAAATTATCGACACCGCTTCCCTGTGTTAAGTTTGTTTAATTGAAAAAAATTATTAATTGAAAAAAATTATATGTTTGTAATATTCACCAATATCTTTGGTAAATAGCAATAGAAATATTTGATTTAAAGTTACATATACACATATATTTTACAGACAAATTCTTAATTTCAAAGCTTTGAAAGTAAATAATTACATGTAAACTATTATTTTATTTTTTGAGTCAATGCTAGGATGTATGCAACATGCTTTTAATTAAAAACTACACCAAAGGTTACTTGACAAACTTTAGAAAAGCAAAAATACTTAAGTAGCGTACATCTCTGCTGATCCCTGATCACTAAATGAACAGTATATTTAAGTATATACTAAAAATACTTACTTTAAAAATGTGGAAATGCATTGTATACAGTTTGTTTGAATTTTAAGTATAGTAACATAACAAAAACAATACATAATTTAAGGGCATACTACAAGTAGAGAACCTGGCAGCATTCATGTATATTTCACAACATCGGACAACATTGCTACATAGGACTAGTGTGCATCATGAAAAACTGATGTACGATTGCATAGACACCACTGGTTGTGTGCTCTATGTAAGCAGTGATCAGTCTTACGTATAATAAGACTTTCCTCTGATGTGGGTTTCCACTTTTTTAAACACTTATTCCATTAAGACGTACTTTAGCCAAAATAAACAACAGTTACGAGATACCATCCTCAAAAACAAATAATGAACACAATTAAAATGATAAATGATGGTGTTTGCACCTCTGTGAAATGTTGTAAACCAGAGTGTTATAAATCACAGCATTAGCTAATGATGTCAAATGCACTCTGTGGGATTTGCTTTTACTTGATTTATGTCTATTTAAAGAAAATGTCAAAACCAGCTAAGCAAAAGAGCTCAATGGCACTTCACAACATGCAAGAAAGAGCGTTTAAGTCAATAACTGCCACAAAGCGAGACTCTCTTTCAATCTGTTCTTATGTGGAACAGCTTAAGCGTGTTGAATGCGGTGAGATACTTCATAAAACATATGCACTATTTCATTCCTCTATAACAAGCTCAGGTGTGATGGATT
The DNA here is from genome assembly GCA_033220385.1 of Triplophysa yarkandensis. Classification (NCBI taxonomy): domain Eukaryota; kingdom Metazoa; phylum Chordata; class Actinopteri; order Cypriniformes; family Nemacheilidae; genus Triplophysa; species Triplophysa yarkandensis. The sequence continues at coordinate 7,238,014 of CM065658.1, read as the reverse complement.
CGGTGTTATTGCCATTTACTCTTCAACGAGATGAAGTAAGGCCCTGCAGATAGGCCTTGTAAAGCTACGCTTGTTCTATTCTAAGAAGTTGTTCAATTAGGCCTCTCTGATTTCCCCGGAGAGAGCTCTTCTCTTTAAAACGCATCATTAACACAGGCTTACCTCTCCCAGAGGATCGCCTCACCCCTCCTGCCTGGCGTACAGCAGACTCAAGCCTGCTTAGAGCAACCAACAAAATCAAATATGCAGCAACCACATCTTTTTCAATCAGGTATCACACAAGTGTGTGGTACCATGTTCTCCATCCGATGAAGGGACTTTTGAAGATGTTGCGATTTAGGTAAAACCCCTGCTTAGTGCAAATACCGTGATTTATTCATGCAACTTGTGTCTGGTGTGAATGCGCTATGGAACCTTTATATTCTGCAATAAATAATGTTAAGCCCAAGTTAAGTGTTTGTCATCGGATTTTCAAATATTTAACTAATAAAAAGTGCATTTTCAATCAAATCCTGACAAAAAACGAATTTGGAAATCCGAGGATTCACACGGCAATGATATGACTTTCCAACTGAATTTCACTTGGATGAAGTTGGGTTATTTTCAAACAGTGTTGGGTCACAAAGGGACAAATCCAACTTTTGATTTGCAAATGAACCTATGCTTGTGTCATGGGTTCATTTAACCTAATTTGTTATACAACTAAGTATGTAATGTATTGATAGACTACTTTTTTACTGTTATATCATGTATTTCAAGTATAACTAGACTTTGAACACAGCATATATCTGGACCTTGAAAATAGGAGTTAGGCAAAAAGTGTGAAAGATATAGACTTTTGGATTTTGTGTTATGGGATACTCCCTGGCTGTGTTGTATTTTGAAGATCATTTATAAGTGTTCAGGTCATGATCAAGTTAAAAGCTGCATTCAACCTGTCACTCATGTGGCCACACCCCTAATTTTGCACAATTTCAAATAATTCAAAAGGACTCGTTTTAAAAAATCCACCCGCACAACTCTAATGATCAGTAAAAATGGCTTTATAGACCATAACTACTTTTCTACCCGATTGTAAACATTTGCATCTACTTGCATTCACTTCTCTGTTGCAGCCAGTCAATTCCGTATTGGATTAAGTACAGAGACTGGAAGGTTGCCACTCACTTTACATCTATTAAGTACATTAATCTCACACAAAACTGAAGTCTTTATGCTAGCTTAAACCGACAAAAACCAGGTTTAACATCTGTGGACTTCTATTTGTTGCTCTAGACTGTTTTAGTCCTGCTTCAAAGGCCCACGGTAGAGATGATTTGGACAAAACTCACTAAACCTCCCACCTACACGCAAACTCTAAGACACTCTACAAGACTCACCCCCGACTTCTCATCGAAAATCTTGATCCCTCCAAAGGACACAGTGAGAAAAACTTTCTGTTTGTGTTCTCCTTTAGACCGTGCCGAAGCTGCGATTCCCTGCGGAACAGAAGAGGAAAACAGAAACATGAGAAAAAGAGGCAAAAGGATAAAACTAGAGAAGAGTTTGCTTCTTACTGCAGTCTGTTATTAGAGTTCTTAGTGGTTATGTAAAGCAATTGAATTTCTTTCTCCATGTCTCAATGCTTTTGTCTGGGAGGTTCTTGTAAGAGCAAGTTTGGGCTGACGAATGATCTATAGAATGTTTGCATTTATGTTATTGCATGAGGACGAAGGTCAGAAACCTTTGTAGGAATTTTTAAATACTTTTTATTTATCTTTCTATTCTTTATTTATAAGGCCTGTTTAATGACAACAAGTCAACAAGCTCTGGATAAAATGTCCTCATAAATTCATAATCTTAGATAATGATTACCTCTGTCAACCCATCGGATGTGTCTGTTGTATACCATATGTGCTGATATGTTGATGAACGAGCATTTTTATGTTAGTGTCTTGAGGATTAGACTGCATTGAGTACAAACTTAGACCTTACAAAACCTGAATATGTATCTCTTAGGTTTGGAACTGTTGAAAAAAACCTTGTTAGTTCATGGAAAATTTTGACATCAGGATATTTTCTTGAACATTTGTAAAATAGATCCACTGGTCCCCATTGACTGTGGTTTTGTGTCCCTGCAATAATGGGTCAGCTGTTTTTTCCACACATTCTTTAAAATATCTTATTTTGCTTTCTGCAGTCTTAGCCGTACAGGGTTGAAATAACAGGAAAGTGAGTAAATGATTGATGTTTTTGTAGTGAATTATCGCTTCAGGTGTGTTTTAAGACCTCTGTGGTCTTATCTGAAAGGACTCGACCTTTTGTTTAAAACCTCACAACCAAACAGTATGATGAACTGAGAGAGATAGAAAAAGTGAGAAACGGAGATTAAAAATGATAACACAGGGCTCATTTGTTTGCTAAGGAGTGGAGGAGTGTGAGAATATGACTATAGATTATGTGTCTGGGTGAGTGAGGGCTAAACACCTCCGATCAATATCAGTCTGGATGTTCCAATCAGACCAACATGCAAATCAAACGGTGAAATCACCCTCTCTATCAGAAACATGGAGAACAAACCAATAAAACCAGATTGGTTATAACACAACACAAAACAATACAATATTATTCATACAGCACAATTTAAAAACACTTGAAGGTGACCAAAGTGCTTCACAAGAACGGTTACAACACAAAACTGATAAAACACAGTAAAACACAAGCTGTAAAAGAAATATGCTCAAGTAATAGAACAAGGAATGATAAAAACTTAAACAATAAATAATTTTTAACTGTAGACTTAAATATAAATTAGGTCAGGGTGGTTCTCATATAAAACAGGAAGCTATTTTATAATCTAGGACAGCGACAATTTTTACTTCTTTCCTGATAGATATTTGTTTGAAAAGCTACCATAGTCACTTTTTTTATTTTATTATATCCAACAATTATTTGGAAAGAGAATTCAAGAAATATTCCATCCAAAAATGAATATTCTATCATCATACTCTTGTCTTTTCAAACCTGTATGACTTTCTTCTTCAGAAAAAAGAAATATATATTTTGAAGAAAGTTGGCAACAGTAGAGGCAGTCATTTACTTTCAATTCTATATAGACAAAACCATACAAATTAAGGGGTGCCAGTTCTCAACATTTTCCAGATATCATCTATAATGTTCTGCAGAAAAAAGTCAAGAAGACAAGAAAGTCAATGACATTCGTATAATACATTTCATTTTAGGGTGAACCAACACTTTAATTCCCCTTTAACACATTCGAATTAACATAATTTTCACTTTGTTATCTAACAATAACTAAAAAAAATGTTTTTTTAAATAAAATAAAACACTATAAAAAGTTATTAGATTTTTCAAATATGTCTCGAAATAGTGAAATCCCATCCCAAATGCTTTTAAGTTTATTATGTTTTCATACTACTTCCCAACTAAATTTCGATGCGATGTATTGTGTGCAGGGGCTTATCAAAAAATGCTTTTTGTTTTGTCCTGGTTGCTGCTGGTTACATCAAAAAGAGGCATATGCAATACAATTGTTGCTGTACCACATCAAATTAGATCAGTACTTTGAAAATGAACTTCAAAAAAACTTTAAAAAACACACACCTTGAGTTTCATCATTGAGTCTTGACAGAGCTTGTCTCCTCGTGCAGCCGTGACCTCATCTATGCCGATGATCTTGGCCTTGTATCGAACGCCATCCCCCTTAAAACGCTTTATCAGAGCTGCCTCACTGCGGTCCTGCCCTGGAGGAAGAAAAAGAGAACAGACGAGATGAAGCATGGAGTCAATGATGAATTGCACGTATCTGCAGCCTATCGTCTTCCCTCCATCAACCGTCAATTCAAAATGCCATTTAGTTTTCCATAATCAGCAAAATCTAGACAGAAATATCATGCAATACCCTTATACACTACATTTAACCACAGCCCGTCCTTATATATCTTATATTGAGATCAATTCAAGCGGTTTGTACTTAGTCAGGATCCTGTAAGCTGTATCTTTCTTTGAGCTTGTGCCTCAAAACAGACATTTCTCGGCCAGTCGCGACTCGGGGAGATCAGGTGGACCCTCCCACAGCTTCATCACAAAGCCTATAACTGGATAACAGGACTGGCCAATCGATAACCCTCCGAGGGTATATACCAATTAACTGGCTCATGCTCAGTAAAGCAAAAACAAACGCACACAATTAGGTCTGAGCCTGCAATTTGAACAGCAGGCAGAGGCAAATAGACATTTACCAGGCCATACCAAAACACTAAAACACAATGCTTTCGGGGTCAATGAGAGCATGTAAGGTGAGAACAACAGGTTTCAAAAGGCTTTTAAAGAACGAGAGATTATTAGAAATAAAACAAAACTTAAAAACTAAGAGCACCGAGTGAACTGTTCCATTTCGAAACACTACAGTGGCTGACACAGGACAAAGAGGCCATAAAATTTTTACCTCTTTTCAAAATGAAAGAGGAATTTTAAGAAACACTCTTAAGGGCAGTGTGTCCACTCAGGAGCTACCGTAGAAACATGGCCCAAAATTCCATACTCCAAGAGGACCGTATGTAGTGTGGATAAAGCTCATTCCAAGGTAAAAACACAATGCTTTATTATGTGAGATCTTTATATGCCTCTGAAGACAAAAATATGGAAATTGAAATTGCATTTCTGTCAATGGAATCCTGAAACCTTTAAAAATAAAAATATTATAAAAATCCTAAATATTTGTATACCATATAGTAAGACAACAATATCACAACAACACATTATTAAAATGTGAACAACAACTGAAGATAGATTGAATATTTGTTATAAATTAAAAAAATGAAATGTTTTACTAAAACATTTAACAAAATTAAATAAAATAAAAAACTCATTAACAAATATTATTAATAAAGATTGTTAACAAATTAAATGAATGTCATAAATTACACAAAATGACGTCAAAGAAACCTTTCTTGCAAATCCAATTATCAATTATCCAAGCCCCATTGTCTGAAAATTGACAATGACTATGTTACCATGTACACTCATATCACGATTATGAGTTTTGACAGTTTTGCAATTACTCCTTAACCTCATGTAAACTCAATAATTCAATCTAAATAATGTGATTAAGCTCATAATCGCAGTAAGCATAATCAAAGTATCATATGTGTCGTATGCTAATTTCAATCGCAATAAGACGGCATGTAAACACCTTAATCGCATTCATGCTGCTTTGAACAAGGTCCGCATGTGCTTCTGTCATGCATCGTAAATGCATATTCATGATAAAAAATGAAAGTCTGAAGATCTTCCATCAACACATTACGTATGTGTTGCCAAATATGATACAGGGTAAAGCTCTCATTCCATTTATCTCAAATTATTAATCTACAGCAAGTGGTGGGGAAAACAGCTCTGAGCTTCTATTGCAACATACATCAATAGCACTGACACAATGTGACATTAGGCCTAAAGTAAGAGTCAAGGCATAATGAATATCAGTCTCTTCTTCACATTCGCCCACATACATTAAGCAGCTGATGAAGAGGAACGGACGATTCATCAAAGCTCATTTGACAATGAATTAACTCATTGAAGGTCACCGCACGCATGACAGAAAGTACTCGCTCATGTTTCTCAGGCATGTAAGATGAAGCAACTTCATCATTTTTATTTTTATTTAACTTGTCAAGAAATTGTGGTCAAAATAACCATGCTCTGACTCCAAAAACAATTTCTGGAGAGTTCCTTATGACTTAAAACTTTGGCTGTCCCTCAGAGGCTTGCCTCGAAAGAATGAACACTCATTTATTTCCCCAGTTCAGACTCCACCTGTAAAGCCGTCAATTATTACTGCCTACCTCAGGAACTGAACCTTGAAGGTAAAGAACTGACCGTATAACCGTGTGGGTGTCTGTATCTGTGCCTGAAGGCTGCCAACCACACTGTCCAAGAAGAAACATCTCGAAATGAGTTCCAGCTCTCTGTCCTCCAGAGTTTTGATTCTGAGGACAGCACACCCTTCCTTGGAGAAAGATCTGAATCTCACCCACTCCAATGGCCCTTCGAAACGAGGGATCTTGTGCAGGAAGCTGTGGTGAGCTGCTGATGCTTGACAAAGGTTCTAATTGAAAGACGGCCAAAGACGTTGAGCTATGGACGGTTTACTTCATAGTAGTCAATAAGGGCAGGACACCTATAATATAACACATTTAGGTGTTTGATTGAATAGTATAAATGACTCACGTAACCACCTAAAATAACACTACATGTCTACATGTCTACGATCTCAGACGCAGATTAAAGCAACACTTGTTAAGATGTGCTCACTCTTCCCCCATGAGGTTTAAAAGCCCAAATTTCTGTTTTCAAGTCATAAATATTGTTGCTAAGATTCCCCACCATCTGCGCAATACACGTGAGTTTTTTAAAAAGATGATGTTAAACATGATGGATGCTTTTATGAAAAAGTAATTTTTATGTATTACATAGTCTTGGTCAAACAACATGGACATACATTGGAACAATATTATTACATTTGCTTTTTAAACCAGTATATACATTTTTAAATATTTCTTCTTTCTTGGTGTCTTTAAATTGACAATTTTGGAACATTATGGGGGATTACAATACTATTATGCTTTGGTGTTTAAAGTATTTTGTAACTTCGATGGAATACATTTCAAAAGTAACCCCTTCCTTGTAAGCTTGTTTTATTGGTTCAATTTGATTTTGTTTATTTTTTTATTTGATATTATCACGTTGTATCATTTAATGTAATTTTGTTAATATTGCATACATTTTAGTGCTGTAATGATTCAACTCCTCTTACTAGTATTTTTGTTAACTATTTTTTGCATTATAGCATGCCAAATGCTTACATGCACGAAAAGGCCCTATTGTTTGTCATTGTAATCATCCTGATTTATTTCTTCTAGACCAAAATGGAAATTAATGAGTGTTCCTTCCGAGAGAATACTTGATAGCTGTGTCGTCGTTTGAAGTTGCTTAAAAATGTTGGGTTCGTAAGACTTCAAAGAATCGCACAGTTTAATCCCCCCATCGAATTTAAATCTGAAAGATCTTAAATCCCCTCAAGTGAGATGCGGTCGAGAGACAACACAAGAAGCCGGGGACGCAAAGGGACGTGCACACAAATACACAAGCATGCACGCACACGTGTTTGAACATCTTACTGGAGCATATTGATGTGGGTCATTCGCCTCAGTATACAGTCTGCTCTCAACACGCGTGCCAATGCGACAGACTCCACACGGCATATAAAACAGAATCATGCTTCACCTATCGATCCCTGAGAGTTTATAAAGAACTTATTTTCAGACGCTGTTTGATGTCTCTCGTTTTAGAAGAGAGAAGCTGCTGGTAATCTTATTAGATTGATGGATAAAAAAACATCAAAGGGTGTGAGATTTCTATCGGTGTGCATGTGAGCCCATCTAATCATCCTTCTGCAGAGTGGACAAAATGGGCCAGATCTCCACGGGGTTTATTGTCTGCAAACAATACAAGCACTAAGTTTAGAAGAGAAGCCTGTGTATGTGCCATCTTAAATAAAATCGGGCCCAACTTTTTTGGAGCTCTTGTTTGTAAAAAAAATCAAATAGAAAATATAGGTTATTTTTTGCAAAATTTTGCATTCTCTCGCAAAGGTATTAGTGTTCTCTTGAAAAAACATAAGATCAGGCTCCTTTGCGAACTCACTGTGATATCAAAACTGTCATTGAAGTTAAACAGATAGTAGTTGTGTTTGAAACCACTCTCTTGATCACTTATTACTATATAATGTATGACAGCAGACGATGGCTGAAGTGCCCCTGTGCAGGGCACCTTACCCCCATTTGCTCTGCAGGGAAATTTGGCAACTGCATAATACTTGTGTGTCGCTTTAAATAAAAGTGTCTGCCAAATGAATAACTGTAAATGTTAATTTACTATTCATATATTTATAAAAAAAAAAAAAAGAGATTAACAATCAGGGGCTTACTGGACCATATTCACATAAAGAAAATGTGGCTTTCGGTATGAGAGAGCGATTAATATCATTAGGAACTTACGTGTTATTATTATCATTATTTTCCGTTACTTTTTAATAGTCAATGGTGTATATAGTGTCTTAACATTAATGTATTTACATTATTCTATTTAAAGAATACATCTTCAAATAGTTTATATACATATACAATTTCTGACTTGCCAGTAAACCACAGTTAATCTAAATACTGAAAACTCGATACTAAATCATGTACACCAAAAGCTTTCCCTTTTCATGTCACTTTATATTGTCCTGTATATATTTCTGCATTTTTTACTCCTATATTTGTCTCTTAACATTCAAGTTCTCAGTTTTAATTTCTCAGATCACGATCAAGTTCACAGCTCTTCTAGGGAAATGATGTGTGCAGTACACTGTAAAAAAATATTTCACGTGGCTTAGTAAATACTACCAAACATTACAATAATGTTTTAAAAATTATTAAAAAAATAAGTTGTATTATATAATTTATTACAAATCCAACAGTTCTTTTTTCCTGAAATTTACAATGTTTTTAGTTAAAGTAATGAAAAAGCATTTATTTCACATACACATACGCACACACACAAAATATTGAGAAATATGTTTTATCAGTGCAAACAGAACAACTATGTATTATTTAATAACACTATACATACCAACTATTTCCATTTTCAAAATAATGGATAGAACATAAAAAGTACATTAATGGAGATAACAACTGTTTAAGCCATTTGTTGAGTTTAAACAATGTCATTTGGACTCAAATAACACGTACATATTTTCATTTATTAGAGTTGACAATGATGGGTTAGTAACATGTGATCCATCAATAGCTGTGACAACCCTGAGGCATCGCCTGTGGCAGCCATGACCCCTGTGCTCCCACAGGCCCCGTTCATCTGCTCTCCCTTCTAAATCTCCTTTACCTGCCTCCCCGCTGTCACTTTCAATTGAAGCAGTCATTCAATAAGGTGTCATCCCATATAGCCAAGTACCTCAGTCTACCTGATCCTACCGTTCCACTTACACACCCTCTGTTTGAGATTACGACTTGTTAAACTGTGATGTATTACAACCCACCACAAAATTACAAGGAAAAATGAAAAACAGTGACCCGTCCATTAGGCTTTTAACCAAACAAGTACATGTATTCAAGCTCTAAAAGCATATAAATGCAACCAAAAAGTCTTTAGTTTCAAAGGTCTCTTGACTCACAAGCAGACTGCCGTCTGTTATCTTAGAAAAACTCTGCAAACCTAACCCCATGTATCAATTTCTCTAAACAAAATGGCTCCATAGTTGAGTTACAGGGCCTATAACTCAGCACTTAACGCCATCCCACCGGTGCTCACTCTCTCCCAGTACTCATCATTTACTATATGAAACACTGAACCACAAGAAAATAAAAAGCTACTTTATCACAGCGAAACAATAACATCAGGTAAACACAGGGAGAGCGGAGTGGCAATAACGGCGTCACAATAAAGCAATAAATCTAGAATATTCTTCCCCCGCTTAATGGACATTTGGAGACAAGATTGCCGATGTGAAGTGAAGGGAAATAGTCTGCTGCTTTGGCTGAAATGAACTTTAGTCTGTAAGCACGTTTGGGTCTCGTCTTAATGGAAAAGCACATTTTAATAACAGCCAACAAGGCCTGAGGGAGATGCGGCACGTATAACGGGAAGATTAGATGTGCTTCAACACAACCATCCCCTTTATTCAATTGTTTGCCATATCTGAGGAAAAAGGCAATTTATCAGGTGAAAAATGCAGTCGTGCAGTTTTAATGCTCGCATAGTTCGAAGGGAACTGGAAGTGTTGCTGTGTCATCTGTCTCAAATTTGGTCTGTAGGGTTTAGGATAGCTAGTATCAAATAATGTGGTGAATATAAACACGAGAACATTGTTTTGTTGCTTAATAGAAGTGAACAATATGTGAGTTTAATGATGGTTCTTTCTACATAAACCTTTTCCAGTTAATCGGCTATGAGATTTGGGACACTTGGTCACTTACGCATTCATTTTTTTCACATTTTAGGATAATGATAAACTCATCAAAGTTATGAACTAAAACAAAGTGATCTAAGGAAATTATGTCACATGGATAATTTGGTCAAAATGTCAACCTAACAGAGGAAATATAAAGTTTTATATGCTTATAACATGGATGTCTACGTTTGTGGGTACTCAAAGGTCTCTATTTAAGTTTGTTAAGCAATATTTTTAGTGCATAATGTTTCATGATCAAGTAAGGGCTATTTTCTGCAAAGTCACATCCATAACGCAACATTTTGCTTATGATACATTTGCTTTTCTTAAGCAGTGTCTATGGTTCTCACTCTGAAAGATGTTCTGAGATCTTATGAAAACATTAATTATGGTAAAATGTATGTTTGTCAGGAAAAATTTTTTAAATATAAAACTAATTTCTGAAATTAAAGTCATGTACCTCTTTTAACTAATGAAATTTTTTTTACTCAAGTGTCCCAAAACTGTTGATCGGTCGTAAAACTGTAGCTATACATAAGCCTATATATAGCTATACAATCCTCATATAGACATACTATACATCCTTAAAAATAACTATCCAATAATTTCTCTAGAAACAGAAAATGGGAAATGGATCTGAATTTTATGACTATGTATTTCAGCCTCATTGATTCTTGTTGAACTTTGAAAGTGGTCGAATGTTTCCGTTAGGATCGTAGGAACTAGGAAGCTGGATAACATCATGAGTGATGAGAGAATTTACACATCTGTAACACCATGATGTAGTAACACAGGATTTGCTTTCTTATTAGATCTTAATTTCTGTATTTTAATAATGACGCTGTTCTATCAGATACTCTTTCAGATCTTTAAACAACTCTCAAGAGCACATGCAAATATATTAATAAAAGCAAATTTGTCTTTTAATAGCTAATTGAAGACCTGCACAAGTCTGCGAAAACTTCTGTTGAAATAGATGAAGCTCCAAATAGATAAAGCTCCACAAATAGTATTTGGGTGGCAAAGGAAAAAGCACAACATGGTACCACATCATTAGTTCATACCCCTGCTGACATGTACGGGAACACACACATAGACAAAAGCATAATCAAAAAGTTTCTGTTTCCATATAAAAATCCTGATTTAAGTTTAGGAAAGGCGTTCTCACACTGTGGGTTGAGAAGTACCAATGTGTTGTCTAGATAATGTAACGTGTGTTCCTTCAAGCATGATCTCTTTAATGGCACGTTGTCAAGCAATCTCCTCATCATAACATGGGAATCAAGGCAGAAGAGCGCCTACATACATACTCAAAATGTAGAGGAGCTTTTGTTCTAGATTGAGAAGTAATTAAAAAGTTCACCATCTTTTTGATTCAAGGCTTCATTGTGCAAATGACACATTTCAACACATATTCAATGAGATGACTGACAACAATCTTTACCCTAGTTCCACTTAACCTGCACTCTTCAGAAAAACTAGAGTCAGATGTTATTAAATCGTTCCATAAAGGCCCGTCTTTAAAAATAACAAACAAGCACATTCTGAGAATTAAGGTAAAAAATGAACATTCATTGCAATAGAATATGCTGGTGCTGATGAAGAGATCTACTGTCCTGTCGCCACGGTGACCTCCCGGCTATCAGGGGATGCTGGTCTACGTGGATACTGGGGTCTATAAGTCCTGACATAAAATACAAGAAAAATTGTCGTATTCGAGTAGGGAGTAGGCTGGGAGGAGAGACTCGAGTGCCAAGGTCAGCTTGCCAAGAGATAAACAGCTCTTAAATGTTGTGTAGCCTGTGGCAGAAAGTCAAAAAGGTAAACTGATATTTGGAAGTTCACAATTACCGATTTGAGATGGAAAAGATACATTTATCATAGAGTTTTTATTCACTTTCTAAATGTGTATTTGGATGGAGTTTGTGTATAGGCAAAGGGTGTGGGATGTTTGTGACAAGATGCGTGTGTATCTGCAGAAGGGATTTTAAAAAGTTGCAGCATGGAAGTGAGTTCAGTAAACTTTTAGGGTCGTTCTACAGCTTTATTTGCATATCTTGTCCTTCTTCCTCACTTTGAAATACATTTTGTCAGACACGCACACTGCAACACCTGCGGGAAGGTTTTGTGAATAAGCAGGCTCTTCAAAAACCTCTTTCACACTTTTTCCCAGCCAGCAAGAAGGTACCCATTTAGCTGCAAGGCAAACCTTAACAAAACAAGTACTGCAGGGTATCTTTTGGGGACAATAAACACAGCAATAAGAAGTGGCGCAAAAGATGGATGGGTTGCTTTGAAAAGATCTACGTATAGTTTTGATGAAAAAGGCACAGTTTTAAACATCGACCATAGGTCCTTGGCTGGGATGTAAACCATTTTGACATTTTGCTAAAAGCCATACAATTGAAATAAAATATAATTTAAAAATTGCAATTAAATTAGTCAATCGTGGTCTGGTGGTTAGAGAGTTGGACTTGTAAGCAAAAGGTTGTGGGTTCAGATTCAAGTAACAGCAGACAAAACTGAATTGACCTTGAGCAAGGCACCTAACCCCGTTTGCTCTGCAGTGATGATTGACATCTGCATAATACTGTAAGTCACTTTGGATAAAAGAGTCTGCCAAATGAATGAAGGTAAATGTGAATGTAATTATTTAAAGGTTAGTTTGTGAAAAACAATGGGTTGTTGGAATCACTTGATTGTATCATGAACACCGGTTCAACATAATTAAACTAAGCTGTTTTACCAGTACCTTTTCTCAATTTTCAAGAGAAATTTTATTAAAATATCATGTGGAAGTGATGTACATGATGATATGAAGTTATTCCAACAACCCAATTGCTTAGTTTTATCATGTTCAATTTAAAAATTAAAAGAAGATGTTTTAACATAATTTTCTCAAGAGTAATGTTAAAGCAAACTAACTTAATTATGTGTAAATGATGAACATTATAAAATAAAGAAATCTCCAACAACACATGTTTTCAGTGTATAAATATTGCATTTCTGTCAATTGCATTTCCAATTATATGGCTTGTTAGAATTACTTAAATTATTTAATTATTAGTTCAATGATTTTTGAAAATATGTTAAATCAACATAATTTTATGATGTTCATCAGTTCCACATGATTTAATTAAGTTATATCAACAAACATTTTTTTTGTCTTTTTAGACACAAGGTCTTTTTCTGACTTTCACCTCTGTAGCACTTAACGCTGAGCTTAAAATTTCTGTTTGTTTCCACAGAGCTCAGGACACCTAACCCATGCCATTAACCGGTTTCTATCTCTTTATCTCTTGATCACTTTTACTCGCAGACACATTCCTTGCGGTACACGTAAAAAATATAAACCTTAAAATAGATAAAAACTGCCGAAAAAAAACAGTTGTCTTTGAAATTTAAAAGAGATAACAAAACACTTTAGATATTCTATGTATAAACATATGGCACATCGCACTTAGGGCTTCATATGTAAAATTGTACTGTACAGAAACTGTAGGTATTTGACAGGTGCTATACGCCACCAAGAACTCGAACTCTCTTCAGGGGGTCTTTGATTTAACTGTCATCTGTTGGGCAGCAAAATCGATTGCAAGTTTTTCATGGTTGCCAGGTATGACTAGCACCCACTCTCTGACCTTTCTCACAGTGTATAGGTTGTCCACAAGTCAATGGCCTTTTGTCCCGGGCCTAAATAGATGTTCAGTGTGCATTCAGCCTGTAAAAATATGAGCTTTCGGTTTTTATTGACAACTCGGAGACTTAAATGTTACGTGATGGGCCAAATCGATACAATGTTCTGAAAAGTGTTGCTGTGGTAAGTCGTGTTGAACGTGGAGTTTTTTAAGCATAAAACAAAAGTGATGGTTGTTTAAATGTGTGACTGCTTGACCGGACGGAGTGTTGGTTTTGGTTATTATGTGGATTGTATTGGGTAAATGTGTCTGGGAAATGATGAACTCTACAGGTGGGATGTTGAATCCTGTTGGAACAATGCCCAGGTTCCAAAGGATTTTTGTATGATTTTAAAGGAAAAAGCTAATGGTTTATTATGTCAAATTAATGGAAAGCATAATAATTTCTGTGATGGTTTTTATCATAGTTTTTTTTAGAAGAGATCTAGCTGCACAGTTGAAAAACAGAACGGAACCCTGCGAAAACACAACCGACATTTTAATGGACCGAAGGGTTATTAAAGGCATGGTATTTATTTTGATGGAAACTACAATGGTTTCTAATGGTGTGTGATTGATTCTATTCACCACAAAATAAGTTTGCAATGGTATCAGTAGTGAAAGCTTATACTTCACAATAGTGTTGTAATAAAAACATTAAAAAAAAATGTTTGAAAGTTTTTTTGTAAAAGGGGGTCTTGAAAAACAATAAAACCCCTTTATATGCCACAGAATGATTTTTAATTAAAAACCACTATGAACTCTATGGGTTTTCCATAAAATAAGTTTTTATAGTATATATTAAGTATTATTCCAAAAGTTTTTAATATTCCACTGACAGAATCCATCACATACAACTAAAAACCATAATCGCTTCCATTAAATCCAATACAAATCCATTTTAAACCAATACAACTCCTTTAAAAGTTTACAACTTTAACAACTTTACAACTTCTATCTTTTAAGCTTATAACCAGCTGACAAGTGCCTAAAGCATGCAAATCTAACCAAAAAGACCACCAACCCAGCTTGGAAGGTTTAAGCTGTTCTGACATCAGCACTTCCAACTGAAAACTATTTTCCAGAGGTCAGATCTCCCTTGACAACACTCAGTGGCTCCTATTACAGGGAGAATGACCTTTTCTGCACCGGTCACTGCCAAGCATAAAGTTAGCATAGCAATGATGACAGCTGGAGTCTTTCACATTAGGACCAGCAGGGCTGTTTAGTGATTCTGATGTGGCAGAGCAAGGACAAGACCGAGGTCCAAAGCCACAATGTTAATGAACACACTCATGTCCAATGGACAGAAGGGGTCAGAGCATCAAGACAGATCAAGAGATTATGGTCAGAGCTAATATGACCCTTATGTACTTGGCACAGACATATCTTGCCTTGGTTTATATAATGATATTGAATAATCTTAGTGTTGGGGCTACTTGGATGCCAACTTTTTTAATGGAGGGACAGAAGATCTAACAGACTCTCATGGGAATTTGTGGTATTGTGAAAGAACTCTAATCTATCATTTTGCGTTGATAGGCAGGATTCTCCCTTTTTAGTTCATTTGTTAAATTGTTCCCTTTAATTTGTGTCATTCAGCACATTTTTTACTGTCCCATGAGATGTTAGGTTAAGGGGCGGAGATAGGGTAACCATTTTCCCCAAGACGTATTGTTTAGAAACGTGGTTAGAGTAGCCCCGTGACGTTGAGTATAGGGGTGGTAGGATCCACTTTCCTTCTGTCTCTAGTTTAGGGTGGGATAGTTTAACCGTTTCCCTAAAAGGCGTTTAATTTAGGAACGTGGTTAGGGTTGCCTTTTCCCCTGTGACGTTAAGTTTTTGGGGAGGGGGTATCCATTTTCCTGGTGACTCTAGTTTAGGGCAAGGATAGGGTCACGATTTTCCCAAGAGCCGTTAAGTTTAGGAACCTGGTAAGGGTTGCCATTTTCCCTGTGAGGTTAGGTTTAGGGGCAGGGTAACTTTAACTTTATATTGTTGGTTTGCTAACACGTGAAACTCTTATATATAGTTTTATAAATGTTCTGTAAGCGATATGAATTAAATTCATCACTCTGATTTTGAACATTAATTCTTACATGTTTTTCATGTCTTTCGTGTCAGTCCCTTCCAAACATGTGTCAAACTGTAAATAAATACACAGATTGCCCCCCACTTAAGACAACACCGCTTTTAATTCTACCAGATATGGTTTGGAACACTTTCCAAGAGAAATCTGTCTGTTGACATTACACGGATTTCTGAATGACTGTCAACATGTGGCATTCATTGATATGTCATGTTTCCACCATCAAATGGTTTATTTGTGGTTCTGATTTGGTTTTAAAGAGCACTTTTATGTCATTTCCTCTCAACAGCCTTCACAGAGAACTCTATCATCAACATGCCAGGATCTCAGCAGCAGAATCTTTGGTCCAAGCCTTCTCTTTCTGTTTTGTCCCCTTGGCGCATTGTGATAGTCTTTCCTGTCCTAATGCCTCTCCAAACTGCCAACTATCTCTCCCAAAACAGAGCTGGTGTGATGCGGCATTAACCTCACCAAAAGTCAAACAGAACTTTAGATGTTCCAAGCTCAAAGCACTTAAAGGCGACAGTCAAAAACCTTTCATTTATCCTCATGACTTTTTGTTCTTGTTCAGTTTCTTTTCATGCAACTTTAAGTTCCTCTGCTGTCGAACATTTTAAATAAATCGATCATTTTGGAATGCTTGAATGTAATTTACATCTCTGATTTATTAACTAAACAAAGAAACATGAATATGCAAATAAGCCCCCCCTACTTAAATTAATCATGCAGTTTCACACTGCTTAAACTAAAAGTGAAACTGAAAGCCGACACAGCAGTGCAGCAATCTTTTTAGCCTGAATTTGTGTATAGTCCTTGCACATTATCGGCTCAAGTTGCTGATGAGTTGGGTTTGATTGTTTAAATGCTTATGATGTTATTGATGGCACAACTTTCAGTTTTATATAAAAATTACTTAGCAATGGTCACATTATACAATTGCATACGGTTTGTCTTAACACCGCCTTAACATCTAAACAACATGATTTTCACCCCAGGAGGTCTTTGACCATACATGACCCGGGCTGTCAAACTACAAAAACCACCACAACATACTCAGATCTTATTCCTTTAATGCATGCATCTAGAGACCATGAATAATCCATTCTGACCTTGTGTCTGCTTATGTGTGTGTTTCGACCTGACCTAACCTCTAACCTGTTTATTCACAATGGCAACAGATTACATCTTTTGTGGATATTTTTTGACACATGGTTTGACAAGATGGTTGCTTTCACATCAGCTGTGGCCGACCTCAGATAACATCAGATTACATGTATTGTTTGATTAAATTTATGGGAAAAAAAAGAACATGTTAGTCAAAAGATTCATTTCTTCAATTATTTGCATTTATTGCTTTTAGTTACTCTTTAAAGGTCCAGTTAATGAAATGTGGCACAATCAGGTAGCTGGGTTTCAAACTGCAACGCTTCGGTTAATCGCCACTAACAAACACAGGACAAACATGTAAAACATATTTATGAAGCATGCTCTTAGGGCTACTGTAGAAACGTTGGGTGTGCTATAAGTTACATTGAATATCTTACTGATGGGGCTGTGGGAGTATACTGTACACACAAAAACAGTTGGGAACATAACCCTACAAAAACAGACAATTTTGTGACAGAACACTCTTTCTATTCCCACAAGCAGGTAAAAACTACACACTGTCCATTACACAATTAACTCCTGACCCCACAATTAACATCTAACATCTCTACACAGCACTGAATGGAGCGCAGACTACCACTGATAAAAGCTTTCTGATAACAGTCTGAACAGACAGACAGCACCATAAGAGATGAACAAATTGCTTTGTGGGAAGTGTGGGAGATCAATATGAGGTTCCTAACAAGAAGACACTGCTACAGCATCAAGGCTATGAAAGAGAGACAAGGTGTCCCTGGCGATGCCTTATTAGTAATAGCCAGGGAACCAGATTGAAGGACGTAAAGGGTTTATTGACAGGACTGTGAAGAAAAAGAGTTAAATTGTTGAATCCTGGGTATTAAACTAATGATTTTTCCAAGCCAATATGAACAAGTTTGATGTATGATGTACGAGGACAACGATATTTTGCCGTTGGATAACTAAGGACTCTAAGACATAAAGAGAAACTTATTTCATCAATGTTAGACAGTTAGGAGAAAAACTCATGTTAAAACGTTTAACCTCATGTGGTGAAAATCCAGTTTTTATTGTTTATATAATGGTTTTAAAATGCTATAATGCTGTGTTAAGACCACACATGAATAATCATGTTCAACATTCTTTATTACTTATGGGGAGAGTGGCGCGAAAAAAAAAACCACACGTCAGGGACTGTCTTTGCATATAAAAATTTGCACATTACAAATTTCTCATACAGGTTGAAAAGTTTTGCGTCAACCATGTCGTCCAATTCACACCATTCACATCACTGCTGCACTGACTTTGTACGTAATGTACTTATTTAAAACGCTTAATTTATGTCTAGTGTTAACCAAACCATGTCATTTCAAACCATTCTCTATCATAACTTAATTTTTAGTTTACGTTTCTGCCGCATCTTAAACTGCAGAGACTTAAAGTAAAAATTAAGTTATGAGTTGGACACTGTGGAGGCGGGGCCAATTTGCACATCTATGTATATGTGTATAATTAGTGAAGTTTAGGTGTAGATTTCAATTCAAACTATTTTAGATAGAATTTAGATAGAAGAGAAATTACGTGTATATTAATTGACCACAGGCGGACTTTAACATCCATTCATTTAAACCTTTAACATAAAAATTCATTCAAAAACGGTGACTTTATGACCTCACAAACTCTAATAATAGCCCACTGAACAATTATTTCAATTCCCATCTGTTCCGTTCACAACCCAAATCTGGTATATCTGAATGTACATGTCCCTGCATTCTAACAAACCAAATCTTAGTATCTCGCCAGACCGAGCCTTAAAGAAACAAAATAAGCAAGACAGACAAGTGGAGGATAGTAACAGGTGGATGTAAGAAAAGAGAAAGATCACCTCTTCTGTCTTGAGAAGGACAAACAGCGCCAGATGGGGTAAAGAATGGCCACTACTTATGAGTCAGCAGAGCAGAACTCTGTATGTGCGTGTGAATATGTGTGTGTGTCCGAGCATTTATCTCCCGCTTGCTTTCTTTAGTCTTTTGTTGTCCTCTAATGTCATTCTCAGTACAGCAAGCTACTGAATCACACCAGTGATCTGACATAGTGAGCTGACCGGATTGTGCTTTGTCCAGTGGGCAGTTCAGGGTGAGCTCTACTCATAAAACCGCCAGCAGGTCGAACACAGGGGTATAAGTGCACTGGGTTGGCATTTACTTGACACCAAGTGAACAGATTAATGAAGGTAGTTTGTACAGGAAGGCTGATCTAAAACTTTAGGGCTGGTTATTGCAAAGTTTGAAAATGATGTGACCATGTATAGGCCTACTTCACTACTCTCTCTCTCATTCACTCTCTCTCTAACGTCTTATCAGTAAACCTCATCACTCAAATTCAAGTTCATTCCGGCTCAGCCATTCTTACACACACAGTTGCGTCTCTCTGACTGGCAGAAGATAAATGAATCTGCAATTCACTCGTCTCTCTTCCACCTTCACATTTAATTACACTCATAGCCAACTGGTGCTGCCTGCTTCAGACACGCGCAGAAGAACGATATCTTTACCCTTCTACCTAAACTGTCCCTCAGCCCTCAGAAGGAGAAAGACAAACAGAGAGCGAAAGACAAAGAGAGAGAGACTGAAAGGCGGACTATGAGATTGAGGACTTATATCTCATCACATCTCAGCATCATTTTAATTGCAAGGTAATTACTTTCACAATGGAGTGGAGCTTAGCCAAGCTCATGATCCAGAGAGATGCCACACGTCCTCCACTGACCTGCCTCTGACTACAAAGATCGGAAGAACAACTAAAGAATTTCTTTGTTATTTCGTATTTGACGCAGTAAAAAGATAATATATATAAAAGGTAATAGACCTTCAGAACATAAATATTGCACGCCTATGTCAAAGAATGTACAGTAGTAATTCATGCCAACTACATCAAGTTTTAAGCATATGGTGAATTATTGCATAAAAAACTGTGGATGGAAACACAAGGGTGCTTAACATTCTAAAAATATGCATAAAAAATAAACGTTTTATTCCATAGGAAGAAATGCACATTGACCACAATAGAAAAACGCATTTATCACATCATAAAATTTTCAAAATAGTTACATGACTTTGTCTGGGCAGTGATCACGTAACATCGAGTTCTTGTGACATCATGGAAGCGCTAAGACCATCTGTTTAACTGACCATTAGTGGAAGAATTAGGTTTTGCAAATGGCACCAAGTCACAAATGTCAACTTCCAAGCAACTTTAAAAAAAAAAACATTGTCCCAGGACTCACTTTCAGTTTTTACATAGCATAAAACTGCCAAATGCAATTTAGGTGGGGATAAGGAAGAAACAAATCACAAAACGTTTTAAACATGTAATTTTGTATGCCAATTAAAAAAAATGATCAACTTGAAGATCAGACTTAATAACGTTAAATAAAATCAAACCCTTATTGCAAGTTCTGATGTTTGGGAATAACAATATATTTCCTACTTTGTTTATTACCTCCCCATCACAAGTTCCTGAACGCCAAATAATGCTTGCCCCCAGCCGGCACATCCCATTTGAATGCAGTGTGTTTTTAATAGGAGATTGCATAGCAGTCTCACAGCCACGGCGGATCTAATCAAGGCACCAATTACTGCGCACATGTTCCCATAGCAGAGTAAACACAATTACTGCTATCTGATTAGACTGCCACCAAATAAATGCATCACACGCACACACAGCTGCATCAAACACGACACAGGCTCAGCAACAAACGCACAATCACACACGGGCACATCTGAGTGTATCAACCAGACGGATTTGAAAATGACGGTGAAGTTTATTAAAACACATCAGAGAATGGGGCTAATGAGAGAATACAGAGGAGAAATCAGAGAATCATTTCATTATGAACCGCCAGCATTTCGTTTTCTCTGACAGAGCGCTACGGCAGCAGTCAGATGAACTGACGGATGCATGATGTGAAAGCTTTACAATAGTTATCAGATGACGTGACAGGCAACTCAATACGAGTTGCGGCTCAACACTGATCTCGAAATTCCTTTCATACCTGTTAGGGATTGATTGCAAAAATGAGTAAAAACGTCAATAAGTTTAAAGTCCTTTTATATTATGACTCACGTATAGCTTCTGATGCTTAGCTGATGTAAAAGTATCGACAGCGATTTAAAAGGCCTGAAGTCCCAAAAAGGAAGATTGTGTCTTCTCTACCCATTGATTATTTCAAACATGCATGTATTTTGAAAAAAATCGAGCATCCATTCACTTGCATTGCTTTTGTTTCGAAACAGAAAAGGTGAATAGGTGCCTGCTCCTACTGTTTTTTCCCACCTTTCTTCAAAATATCTTCTTTTGTGAGTATTAAACTGCACTACAGATTTGCATCCTATCAAAACTCACTTACAATTTCAGAGCATTATATAACCAAATACAAACACACAGAGCACAAACATGACAGCCCAAAACATTTCCAATATTTTTAGAAAAGTAGGGATGCCTGATCTAAAAGAATTGACTTCTTTAAATCGATTCTTTTCCAGATTTTATCAATTTAATACATAAAGACTAACATTTAAAGAAGAACGTGAAAAGCTAGTGACATTTTGGAATCATAAACTCATTTTATACAATCTATGGAATGCCGCAAAACAACAAAAGTTCATTCCATTGTAGCAGAACAGCATTCATTTCAAGATTAATTTGAGGAACATTATATAACTTTCCTTTGACATTTAGCTTGATAAGGCTGTTCACAAAAGATGAATGTAAGCAATACCAAGCTTTCATTTTGAAACAAGCAACACAGACAAGATGAGAGATCCATGATGCAAATGTACAATGTGTTCTTTATTCTTTAAATTATTCTTCTCACCGACAAGCCAAAAAGAACAACACATCTCTGTGTTCTAACCGGACATCCTGTAGACATTCAACAAACCCAAACCCCACAGACATCTACTGTATGGATACAAACCTGACATTTCTCAACATATATTTTTTTGTATTTCGTAGAGACAGTGTATAGATTTTTAATTACATGATGATAAATAAAGAATCAACATTTCAGTGAACTTTGAAGTACCCATCATATTAGAAGCGACAGATAAAGCTATTACAAAAACAACATTGCCCACTTAAAGGTAACCTTTTAATATCATTTTTAACACACAACATAGTACTTTTTCTACAGAACACAAAAAAGCTGTTTTAAAAAATATTGTTAAAAGAAAAAACGCTGACTTGCACTGGTTTCGTGTTAAAACAATAGTCGATGGTGACCATTTTTTTGTTCCCAAATTTCTTCAAAATATCTTGAGCTATTTATATTGTGAACTTTCCCTTTAACCTACTCTATGAGGTCATGTTTTGGCATGCTTTATATGTTCTGAATTCTGACATATATTCAAGGGTGTTGAACTCTATCTGAGGAGATTACACTTTTGAAAGGTTTCACTTTTGATCTAGCTGATGCTCAAACGCTTCTTCAGCATTCTCCCCGCGGCCGTTCCATCTCACCCAACAAAAAAATGAAATGAACAAGCATACACAGCTGTATAAATGATATACGAGCTGAATTTAAATAGGGTAAGAAACAGCAGAATCTCCCAGGTGAAGTTGAACGTTCCTTTTGTAGCTTCAGACACCATATGACTACTAATACTTCAAAAGAACACAGACACATTTGCATTTATGTTCTGCTTTGACATCTTGCAGAGATGAGTGGTAAAATCACTAAAGGAACATCCAAAGTAATTTATATATACAGCATTTAGCAAATAAATGATATACTGTAAGTCAAATCCTAAAATGTCATATAAAGTAGTTGTCAATTATTCTAACTTCATGAAGGTAAAGTTTTAATGAAAAATACTGTGGAGATATTTGGAAGAATGTCACAGTTCTACCATTTGCAATAAAGTATATTGGTTTTCTGTTGAACACAAAAGGAATTAGGAGAGAAAGTTTGGAGGGCTTGGATTACCCTTTAAATGTGTCTTCTATGGTTATGATGGCACCCATAACCTCAGTGGCATACATTCTTCTAAATATCGTACTCGTATAAATGTATACCTGTTTGAGTAATTCATTACATAATTTTCATTTTCACCATCGCTTATTTTCTACCTCTCCAACTTTAACCCTTTGTGATATGATGGTTCAGTATGTATTTGTGTGCGTGTATATTTGTGATTGTCCTAAATGTTGGTATTCTTGAAAAGGACATGTTCATCTGAATAAATTCTGCAGAATTCACAGACGCATAATACACGTGTTTCTATCAAGTAATCTCAACAACCTCAATCCCCCTTTAACAATTATACCGTACCTTCAACACAACCCACTAAAAGCAGCTCGATGGTCAATCAATAAAGATCTTATCAGAAAAACCCATCCGCTGGGCTTTTCTGATAGAATGAGTACCATGAGGCAAACTGTCAACAATTCAGCCATTCTCTTCAATCTGGAGATTCAGACCTTCACCGACAAAACAACCAGACATAAAGCATGTCGGCTGGAGCTTTAGCTGTTTCTCTGCCCACAGTCCAGTTCATCTTAGACAGACTGTCACAGTGATATACTATACCGGCAACTCAGAGACACGACTTTCATGGCTTTCCCTCAGATAAATAGATCTACCAATCTAAAACATCGGCCAAAGAGTAATGGCCAAGTAAGGCCAAGGTAGAGAGGCAGGCTAAGAGAATAAGGCTGTCTATGTCTAGTACAATTTTTGAAAAGTGTGTGTTAGAAGCGTTTTAACTTTAAGGCCAACAGTTTTTTTTCACATCTTATGCGATCCGATCGGCTGATCATTTCTTTACAAGCTCCAGCCTGCATCCCCAGCAAATCATGACCCGTTTTGTAAGATATCTATAAGAAACATGAAAGTCATAATAATAACCTCTGGTTCACAATTGTGCTCTTTAAAACGAATCGTTAAACGCAAAGACATTTCTCAAGAAAAATGCTTTTGAAGTTTTCAAATACTTTAAATGTAACTCCTATTAAGTATAGGCAGATCATTGAATATGCAAATTAGCCCTGCCTTTACTCACAAGAATATTAATATATTATAAGCATTTTTATGCTTTACAACTATCTAAACTTTTTAAGTTTAAGTGAGATATCTTGTCTACTTTTGGGTAAAAATTTAAGCCCAAATTTTTTCCAATGGGGTGAGAAAAAATAAAATTTTATTTAATTTTACTCTTTCTTTCATACCCAATTTAAGATTATTTTGCTCTCCCCATTGGCAGATTATTTTGCTTGTTCTTAACATATATTTATTTGATTCTTATAGGATTTCTTACAGGATTTCTCAAAGAATTTTATAGTATTTAGGGGAAAGGATTAAAAAAAGATTAAAGAAGATATGTTTACTAAAACAAAAGGGAAAACTGCTTTGTAAGAAACTTAATCACACTTGACAGTTCCAGAAACTGATAATGAAAGTAAAACTGAGAGCTGACACAACTTGACGTGATTGGTTGGTTTAAACAGTTTAAAAAGTTTGATTTTAAATGAATTTAGATGAACTTCAGTTTTATAGAGAAAATACTCATTGGTTTTAAAATGATAAATTTGCTATTAAATTACAATGTTAAGAACACCACAAACACCATTTAAATATTTGTCTTTAAAATGGGCTTATTTAAAAACCAATACACACACCCAGTTAAGACGCAAATTTAAGAACATAAACCTAAATAGACTCTAATGCAACAAATTAAATGACACACAAGCTTTCTGTTGCGAACTATTTGCTTACCCATCTCAGCAGGCTGTGTTGTAATACGCTGTGATTATCCCTGATCGTCAGACAGAAAAATCACACAATAAATATTCACTTAATTACAGCCGTGAAGTAGAGAACGAGACACAGCGAGAGAGAAACCTAAAGGTGGAAGCGAATTGGGCGTAAGGTTGCCCACAAGAAATGGCACGCTGTCTATTCAGAGTGCCTGTGAGTAAAATATGAAAATATGGATTCCGTTTTGTGTCATCATATCAGTTATACAATTGCAGTACCAAAGGTCTCATTTAAATGAGTTGAATAGTTACACATTAGTGCTTGCAGGTTGTACAAAGGTTAGACAGAATGAGGAAACGACACTTGGCAAGCAGTAAATCACTATCCAACTATGTTGGCATTGTATTCAAATATAGTACAATTGGCATTCTAGAAATATCTGCTGTTCTTTTGATTCTTAACGTGTCATGCAAAGTTCGATTTGCAAACTACCAAAAACAAACCTCAAGGTTACCAAAATGAAATATAAAGTATTAGAAATATATTCTATCAAATTTACGAACCTGAGAATAAACAGAATGTTGATGGCAAATGCCTATACAGTAACAGTGGATATATACATCATTTAGTTGGTCATTTTTCTTTTAAAAGGATTTTAAATCTACTACAATTACTTTGATTTAATAAATTTGGGCTCGCCTACTTTAATTATATAATGTGTATTTCACTACAACAAAACTGTGGCTAGTGGAAAGTCAATGGCTAGTACATTGGAAAACCACTGTGGGTGGTAAGCAAAAATGTTAATGTATGAACATTATGATCATTAAGTAACGTAAGAATCTATCTACATACATAATTTGTAACTATTTTACGAGTTGGGTAAGTCATCTACGTTTGTACAACTTCTTGTACATTTGCCTTTGACCCAGTGGGTTGGGCTGGTGGAAGAACCTCAGTTTTGTTTTTTAAATAATCATACATTAAAACTAGCCATCTTGTAATAAATTTGTTCTTGTGAAACAATTATGTAAAGAAATTTCTTTTTTCAAAAGCTTATTATTGCAAACTGTTCGAGCTAAACCATTAATACATGATGGTTATAAACGTTAACATTTAAAAAAAATATTCAATCAGAAAAAAATGTCTACTTGGCTATTATATGACATTTTTAATAAATCTACATCAAGAACAGTATGAACTGAGTATAAGTAATAAGACTTCTGAGCATGCTACCCAAAAATACGAAATAGGGTAACATTCACAGCTTAAAATTCCAGCGGTACTTTCCACATTAAACTGAAAACTTCCTCAGTTCTTAAACTTGAAGGAGCGTAAGAATTACCTGGGTCATAGACTGGATGACATAATATTGCATTAGTCTTGCATCAGTTTGGTGTCTTAAACTGCGCCCTCAGGCAGAACAAAGTCTGCTTCTGAAGTATATCACAGAATATCTGTATGAATTACTAATATGAGATCCTTTTTTGGATCGAGATGTTCATCAGTGTCACTGTGACAAAACCCCCACATCTCTCTTTAGCATCTTAATTACCACACACCATATGCTTCCTCGTGGGACCTTTCAAAACTCTCCTCGTTCTTTCACTTTTACTAATAGGGCCTAACCATATCTGACTCTAAATGACATCTTAAAGCGGTGAAGAAAATGTTATGTGCTTAATTTCTCTAAAACATGCAACACTGTCACACAAGCTTAGGATCACAGATTTAAAGAGAGCTCAAAAGAAAACAGATATACAGAAATATGTCATTCAAGGACACGAATGAAAGTATGTGACATGTTTAACTGATATGTGATATTACACTCCATGTTAAACCTAAGGGTGGGATACGTTGACCTGCCAGTAAGCAAACATCCATGACACTCTGACCACATAGCAATTCACAATGAACATTCAATGCTCAAGTTTTTAATATAAGTTGCCCAATGGGCATTTATTGAAACACAATCTTAAATGTTTTATTATACCTGCTGATTAAGCATTTCACTCTTAAAATAAAGCTTTAGAATGCTTAAAAAGAATAGTTTGACAAAAGGTTCTTATTAAAATGTGTCTGCTTCAACAATAGTTCATCAATGGCATAACTTTCCTAAAGATTGTTTTAAAAGTGTTTCGAGCAATAACATTTTTCTGACTAAGTAGTGATAAGATATATTGCACAAAAAAATAATTTGTAGAATAAACATAAATAATGTTGAACGTATTGATGAATTAATTAAATAACATGCACCGCTTTAATTTGAGTTCATATTACTAACCAGAATAAAGTCAACTCTACTTAAGTTTACTTACTTTCGTACTAAATTATGATATACTATCTTTAATAAAACACAAATCAAGAAAAGGTAACTGTTAGTGCTGCATAAGTAAAGTAACACACTTCATGATTTTATTGCACCTTCCTTGGCTTAAACACAATCAAGAGTCTGAAAAATAACTACCACAAAAAATAATACCAAAACTCTCCTAAATTGTAATCTTTTAACAGTTTAGTTCCAATTATTCTGTGTATTCTACAATCCTTCCAATCAGCAAAATACTTTCCATTTATTTGAACTTGTCACTCAAGGGAACTTGTTCCTTTTCAATGGAGTTTGCTCTGTAAAACTTGGAGAAGACAAACTGAAATTAGTATTGAAAGGATACAGTAACAGGAGATTCTTATAGGAATGGGAGGCAGAGATATAGACAGCTTAATGATCAGTCTCAGAGTTTAATAAACCCCTGCATGTCAACTCTGACAGTGATCCACATCTTCAACAAAAGAAAAGTCTTAGTGATGGAGGGCAATTCAGAACAAAATCAATTAAGCGCTCGGTTTTGATGATTACAGTATCACCACAACACTCCTTGACACACCCACACACACACATGCTATATATTTCCGTGATGGCATGCCTAGCACTAAAGCTTTTGCTTGACGGGATGCATGATGTAAATCCGCCACCTGACTTTGACATACGGAGAAGAACACATACCGCCCCTGCTTTCCAATAACAGTGTTACGTATTTTCGTGTCAGATGAGCTGTCATTTCAATTTCACGAAATCACCGGATATTGAAAACGAACATGTCTGAAATAAGATGCCTACCTCCAGACATACGTCCTTAACATGACTGTTCTCAATGGCTGAGATGAAATTAAGGACTCTGTTCATAATAATTTGCGTCATTAATTGCGGAAAAGTCAAGGAGGGGAGCTAATGTGCAAAAGAGGGGAGGGGGTGTTGGTTGAAAAAGGGGAGTGTGTTGCAGGTGCTATAAGCTCATCAGGACTGCAGCAAATGCTTTATTTATTAGTTGCGGTGTTCTAATGTGGCCTAATGACATTCATATTCATTACACCTTGCCTCAAGAGCACTCACACATGCGTGTGTGTGTGTGTGTGTGTGTGTGTGTGTGTGTGTGTGTGTGTGTGTGTGTGTGTGTGTGTGTGTGTGTGTGAGAGAGAGAGAGAGAGAGAGAGAGAGAGAGAGAGAGAGAGAGAGAGAGAGAGAGGGAGAGAGAACAATGTATACAGTACACTCTTTCTCTCCGGACCACAGGGACCCAGCTGCACACAAAACCCTGTTTCATTATTCCTCAATTAATTTAGTGGCATGTTTAAAACCTCAGTGTGTTTGTACCAATTTCATTACATCAGTGTAATCCAGAATCTTGTCTGGTGTGATGGTGTATTTATTCACTAAATCAGCGCTTCTCCATCCACATTGCACTGGATTTAGACTTTACACTGAACATCAAGCAGTGAGCTGACACGGTGCCAACACTGTTTTACACACAGATCAATATATTAATGTGTTAATTTCCCGTTAGAAAACCAATGACTGATTCCAATTGGCACAAATCTTGCAAATTGTGTTGTAAGATTAAACGTATACAATGGATATTTTACCTCCAAATTAAAGTTTTAATAAATTCATCACAGCCATTTTAGACCCGTACGACATATATTCTTCTGCAGAAGGGCAAGAAGATATTTTTAGAGGACGTTTGTAATGTTGGGATAGTATACGTAAAATTACATAAAAAAAGGAAAGTTCTGATATTATACAAAATGCAAATTCTGTCCTTTTTGATTCAATTAGTCTTAACATATATAAACCTCTTGTTAAATCCAAAGGAAGACATTTGGAAGAATGTTGGCAAGTGAGATTTCTGGGGCACCGCTGAATACCATGGTAGAAACAAAATGATATTCAAAAATGCAGTTTTCATAAATTTTATTTCCTTACACATTTGCCTAACATTCTTCCAAATATATATAAAAAATAGAAAAAATATATATACAGGTTTATTCTTTAAGATGCGTAGTTTTTGTACAGACTATACCTTAAATGACTTCCAATGTATGGATACTAAAGGAATGAGGGAATTTTTCTTTCACAGAACAAAGAGAAATACACAGAATATATTTATATAGAGAATGTATATATATATATATATATATATATACATATATATACACACACACATGGTTTTACTTGCTTTAAGCATGGTTTTTTCCTGCCCTCGAATACTTGCAACCATTCTTTGGGCCACGACCCCTAAATTGAGAACCAGGGATCTAAAAATGATTTTATAACTTTGTTAGAGATATATATAAGGTTTCAGTCCACTGCTTACCCTTCCTAGTTAAAGCACTACTGTGGTTGACAAAGAACAAATATGTTGCTGCATCTTTGCTGGAAGAAAAACAACATATCGTGTATATGAAACATCCTCTGTTGATCAGCCTAAGAAACATAGCGGAAAATTCAATGTAACAGAATTTTACATGTCACAAGTTCCACTAGATCCTTCTTACCATTACACGTTACACCTTAATGTGCGCTCATGTCACAAATGCAATCATTTGAGCGAGGCCAAAATCCCTGTTGCATTCTAGGTACAGAAGTCACTCTTAATGATGACAGATATGATAATATATTTGAATGAGGAAAAGGCTGTCATTAACTGCATTCTGTAGGTCATATTAAGCCAGTCCCCATAGTGATGGAAGGTCGTTGTCATTAGCAACACATTAGCCGAGGTTTGTGGTCATAAACACAGGAATATGCGGATTGTCCCGCTGTAATGGTCGGTGGGGAAAGACACAGCAGGTGTAATTAAATCGATTCCTCAGAGATTAAGGATGCGGGTCAGGCTTGTTATGGAGATGAAGACAGGTGGATGTTGTTTGCCACTGTTTACTGGCAACTGTTAAGGGTTTGAATACTCACGGCAAAACAACCGGCAGGAAAAAGTGTGTTTTGTGTCTGTGTGTTCTCTCGAGGGCATTATTAGATCTGTTTGTGTTTGAAGGTTAACAATCTAGTCCTTGGCTTTTGTTATTAACATTTTAATTGACCACAAACAAAAGCCTTGAACTGAACATGATTTTGACCGACCAAGAGAGAACCGACATCATAAACCATTCAAAGTCGACCAAAATACCCTTTGCAAATATCCAACTTTCTGAACGGGGGTCAAGTTCATGAAGTTCACAGACAAACAATGATACCAAGATGTCAGCTCTCAGCTCTATCTTGGTTCTGTGGGACATCTGGTGCAACTCCGCCCCTCAGCTGTTCTTCTCCGCTCTCTTGGGCACATAGCCTGGCACAAAACGGGATCGTGTGGACGCTATGGAACAGGTGGCATATCACATGAGGCCAATGCAACAAGTCTCATTATAACAAGAGGGACAACAGACCGTTTTCCCCTATGCGGTGCCATACAATGACCGGCAGGCCCCTGGCACCCGTCCAATGACAAAACATCTGTCCCCCTAGCCATTTAGGTCTGTGAACCATAGCAAAGATGAGGGAAGGGACAGGGAAAATATGGTTTAGGCATACAAACACAGTGCATACCAATGCTAGAGATGTAACCCACCAAGATGAAGGTGCTGCTAATGTTTTTTAATTGTAAGTACCATGTATTCTTATCGTTTATAGTATATGATCTATTTAAACTCTTTTCTAAGCTTGTATTTTTTTCTATTTTTAAAAAACCTTAACACTACAAAACATAAAGTAAAAGAGATAGTTCACCCAAAACTAAAATTTCTGGCATCATTTAATCACCCTCTTCTCATTTCAAACGCGTATAACTTTTTTATTTCCAGTTCTGATAAGTTTTAGTTGAACTTGTATTTTTTCTGTGGCAAGCTAGAATTTTGCCATGCTTTTATTGACAACAAAAAACACAACAAATTATAATTTTTATGCAGTTTGGCCTTTGATGTTTTCATTAAAGCAAGACATTGTTTTGTGTGTTCTAATGAAAAAGGATGTACAATTAAAGGTTCACTACAGCAATGCCACAGGGGGATAGTTCACCCAAAATTGAAAGTTATATCATCATTTACTTTGCCTTGTCATTTCCAACCTATATGACCTTGCTTCTTCTGTCAAAAAAAGTGAAGATATTTTGAAGAAAGTTGGGTGCCAGCTCTAAATATTCTTTAAAATATCTCCTTTTATGTTCTGCGGAAGAAAGTCAAACATGATTGAAATGACAAGAGAAGTAAATGATGACAATTTTTTTTTGTTTTGGTGCAACCACTCAACCCAAAAGATTTCTATTAAGTCATGATCTTGTGGTTAGAGAGGGTTGCTAGTTTGAATCTCAGATCCAGCAGACAATGATTGACATGTATTTGAGCAAGACACCTTACCCCTGGTTGCTCTGTAGTGATAATTGGCATCTGCACAATACTTGTAAGTCGCCTCGAATAAAAGCAGTTTACATTAAGGAAGACTTCCACAAGTATGGATTTACTTCAAAAATACTTAAAATATGGATAAACTGGGGCAACATACTTAAAAACATTATAAAATGACCATCCTTTGTTTACTTTAAAGGTCTTAAACAACCTCTTGAGTTGGGTATTGGAACGAGTCCTTATAGAGATCCGATGTGGGCCAGACACTTTCCAACTCTTCAAAACAGTAACACATGGGGCTAATTTTCACCCATAAAACTAATCTCCCTTATGTATAAACCTTCAAATAGAAAGGTTTTTAAGATCAAAAGAAAGATAAATTCAATGTCCAAATATAGTATAATGTAAACTGAAATCCAAACATACAAACGTCAACCTCATTTCATCTACTCTTCCAATACGTTCTGTATTTGAAGCACAGTGTATGTGTGTGTTCATGCACATCTGCACAGTATGCCTGTGATTTTAAAGCAGATCCCCACAGCCCGCACACCCCTTGGCATTTTTGCCCTGGCGTGAATGTGTCTGTCTGTTTACACATGCATCTGTATGAGAGTCTCCTACCTCTTCTCTTGGAATCCTTTCTGACGCTGGGTCTGGCAGCAGGCTGGAGCTCGGCCTCTGTTGACATATTAAATCCTTATTCCTTTACCGTGCAGCTGGGTGGCTGTGACTGGCTCATCTAGAGGGGCTTTCCACTGACTCTGGAACAGTCCACTGCTGCCTCTAGCCTCGACACGGCATCTCATTCACTCCCAGCAAGGGCTGCGAGAGGGAAAAGAAGAAGAAGGATTTTGAGAACTTCAAACGTTTAATATATTGAAGACGGATCAACTCATACCTCACAATGCGAGGCACTTTAATACCTAAACATACAAATGCATATGTGGACTGACATTTGTAGACTTCTGAAACTCCTTATACAAGAACATGCAGAAAATGTAAATGTTCCTGTCGTCAATGCCAGCGCTCAGCTGTGACATCATCCTGTGAAAGAGTTTTGGCTTGTTTCTCTCCCAGCAGTAGGAAGGAGGCAGCGTTAAATTGTCTCATCAGCTCTCTCCTTCTCGCTCTTCCACCTCACCTTGTCACCGCATGAGCAAGCCATTATTCCTCTTTCCTGCGCAACTGTACCGTGCTCCTGCATAGCCGACTCCACCAGACTTCTTGCCGTGCCAGTCAGGAGGAGGGAAGCACCTTTCATGTGTTAATTGGCCTCAGTGGTACTGTAGCATCACTGCAGGTGTCAGAGCCATCAGCAGATCAAAACCTGCTCGGCCCCACAACAGCAATCAGACTGAGATGAGACCGCAGGGATCCACACTAACTGCACAGGCAGGCCGACAGAGCAACGCGGCATTGCTTGGAAATCGATACACCTCGAGTTGAGGCTTTTAAAGATTTTGCGCAGCAGAACAAAACTGAGTCTAGGATAGAAAATAAAGCATTCTTTACAGGGATCAAAAGCTTAAGAGGGATCAACTGGGTTATGAATTTTTAGAAGATGTTACCCTCAAAAACAAACGTGATCTTACATAAAACCCCTAAACTCAAATATAGATTCAATGCGAAAGCAAGGATCGTTTCCTCCTAATGTCTTAATAAAGTTTGAGTAAAGTTGTTGACAGTTAATTTGTTCTCTCTTAACATGGTTTTTAATTCAACCAATGTTTGGAAAAAGAGAGGTGTACTCTTAATCCTGTGTTCACACCAAAAGTGAACAAACGTGTTCAATGCTGGAAAAGTTCATAATTATCACACAAGAATCGCGAAATAACATAACGCAGGTATTCCCGCTTCCACATCCTTCCAACATTGGGTGGCAATGTGTAAATTTCTAGCTCAAAATGAAATATTTCAACGGGATGGCAATTGCGCCGCCCGATTCGCATCATTCGAGTGGCCTGCCGTTAGTTCCCCTCTATTGACGTCTTTGCATTGTCTTTAAATGTAACTTGCTCTATTGCTTGATTCGCATCTGGTGTGAACACTCTATTGGTCATTTACTCTAA
The DNA here is from genome assembly GCA_033220385.1 of Triplophysa yarkandensis. Classification (NCBI taxonomy): domain Eukaryota; kingdom Metazoa; phylum Chordata; class Actinopteri; order Cypriniformes; family Nemacheilidae; genus Triplophysa; species Triplophysa yarkandensis. Next base: position 7,204,611 of record CM065658.1, on the reverse strand, counting down.
CTCTTCTATGACATCACAATATGCAAATTATGTGAGAGTGGGACAATCTCTATTCTGAGCTTTACACAGTGTGTAACATAGTTGATAACCTTGCACAGAAAATAAAAAAATCCAAATAAACTGACTATGTGATTTTTATAACATAACTGGAAAATGTAAAATAAAGTTACATTTGAGCTCATTTTTATGCTTTAATGGGTAACTTTACGAAACCCCATTTTTAACTTAATATATGGCTGTGCTTAGCATTTTGGTATTTTTTACTGCACTCATGATTCAAGGGGAAGTGTCAAATGCAGTTTTTGTTAATCTTGAGAACCTGTCATGTAGAATCGAGTTGTTTATCATTTTATCAGTCTTTGGTTTAATCACATTCACAATAGACTGATATAGCTTTACGAAACGTCAAGCTCCTACGAGCAGCCCTTAAGCAGCATTTATGACAAGTGTCCTCATGAGGACTTCTCCTGGAATAAACAAGCTGATGCTTAGCTCTTCTGCACTCTCGGAATGGTGCGCGTGAGGGATTTAACATTCAAATGGCCGGTACAGAACTAGGAAGTTTCTGATGGTCAAAAGTTCTAGATTCAAAAAAACTTTCTAAAACAAGTGACAGTGCTGTGGGTGTGCATTGAGCACAGAAATATAATGTCATGCATCTAACTCGCTTTTTAACAAATGGTTCAGGATGAACATGAGAAGAACATGTTAAACTGTCTAAAGCACTTACACTGCATGAAACATGGGATCCTTCCCCTTTAATACTGATGACTACGTAAGTATGTATAACAATACATCCCATAGACATGTGATGTACCCGCAATTCTTGAATGACCCAAATGTCATTCACCTACATGCTATATCTATAAAACATCTACAGTATATCACGTGCACTTCTACATCTCACAAAAATAAATAATCACATACAGGCTCTGAATAATGAAAGGAAAAGAAAAAAATAATGTCAACGCTGTAATTTTCAGTTGGTTTATATCGAGATATATCAGATTTAATAGCAGCAGAGATTAAGATCATTTTGGAAGCTATTTAGACACTGAATTCTGTGCTCCCATCTGAGATGTAAAGCTTTAATACCAGTAAGTCGAGAGAATTAGTCACCACCACAAAAACAAAAATTTATTGCAAAGTTAAACCCCAAACACATCACTTCTGAGAGCAGTTGCTTTAAGAGGCTAGCCAGCAAAAATCCTCTTAAGTCTCGGGCTCCGCTCCGCAGGCCGGGGTAGCGGACACTGTTAGCCTCTGCAGAGGGGATTTGAACAGCCATTTCATTTTGAGCTCCAGCCACTGCCTGGCCACGCGCCGCACATTGTGTGCGGAACATTTCATTCCGAATGGAGGGAGCATGTCGCAGAGCAGCAGAGAATCACACACGGCCTTTATCTGAGAGAAACACACAGCGATACGCGGCCAGTCAGTCCAATTACAGCCATTATCTCTCAGAGAGAGAGGAGGGGGGGGTCTGGGCTAAGCATTTTCCCATTCTGGCTATTTTCTTTTCCATTTTGATTAGCCTCTCACTTCACCTTTACTCTGTACATCTGGAATTATATAATCCTTGATACCATTCACCACAGCTGGCTCCCTGTCTGGTGCTGGGCAAAATCTAAGAATGTTATAATGTCACGTTTAGGGAAAATACCATTATTTGCTTTACTTATTGTGTGATGATATGTATTCAACATAATGTCGAAAATATAGGGAGAGTGCCTTGTGATTCGGCCTAGGCTGAGTCTCGTCTTTGACTTTAAAATGATAGTTTACCCAGGAATGCAAATGCTGTCATTGTTAACTCACCCTATTGATATTTCGAACCAGTATGATCTTCTATCTTCTAATAAGACAAAAGAAGATATTTTGAAAAACTTTGGTACATTGCACCATTCACTTGATTCTTCAAAATAGGTTTTTTGTGGAAGACTGGAAAATATAACCCTATGAATTAATGACACCAAATCACTTGCATTGGTTTTGTGTCCATTCAATCGCTTTTTTGCTACCAACTTTCTTCAAAATATCTTCTTTCGTGGAAGACAGGAAAATATAACCCTATAAATAAATGACACCAAATCACTTGCACTGGTTTTGTGTCCATAAAATAGCAATTTGGTTTCCACCATTCTTCAAAATGTAGTAGTTATGTTTATACCAATAAATCAAGTGAATTAGTCTATCGCACAAAAAATATTGCTAAGCTGTGTTTTAGTATTGTTTCAGGCACCAATTTCTCCACCCTACTCCATGATATTCCACACCTACCAGACAGAAAGCCATAAGGCGAGGGTTTGGCACACTCTGCTCCCGAGGCACTGGAGATATTTCTAATATCTAGGCTACGATCTCCTCTGGGACACGCCACATATTCAGAGCATGTGAGGAAAGTGGATGAGCTCTAGATCTAGACACTAGACACAAAAGGAAACCTTTTGTTGTTCACTATTATTTCATTTTTTGTTCTTTCCTGTTTTATTTGTCTGTAAATGTAGCAACATGTTGGGTGAGTCATGCTGAACAGCTTCTGAAGCTTTTACTTACAAAACCAATTCTGTGTTACACACCTTGTCAAAACTAAACACAATGCATAAGAGACCCAATGGTCATGAGGTGAAAGCAAACTGGATTTTAACTGAGAAAATGAATTGAACTGAAAAAACGCTTCAAAGCAATAGAAACTTCAGCGGTTCGAGGATTGCCAGCTGGAAGAAATTTATTTCAAAATGAGAACACTTGCACAGTCAAACTGAAAGTGTACCCAATAATGAAATTCACAAAAACAAAGAAGACATTTTGAAAAATGTTGTTACCTGGCACCTGATTCCCTTGCATTCATAGTTTGTCAATACAATAGAACTGAATGCCACTGATGTTAAGTGCCAACATTCTTCTACATATCTTATTTTGTGTTCTACAGATAATCATACAGGTTTGAAATGACAAGATAGTAAATGAAAGGTGACAGAATTTTCATTATTCGATCTTCCAATTTATAGTACATCAGTTGCAAAACCACCCACACTTTTAGAGGAGAAATCATAAATCTAGTTCTTGCCTACTTGAAATAGCTCAAATCAACATATTTGAGCACAATTCCTTTTAACCACCACTACTACAGTACAAATACATCCCCAATATTCCTTCATACTTTCCAAGACTAATTGATGCCCTATAAATGCTTTTGAAGGAATCGTGCACCCCGCTATGTCTAAGGGATCATCCACCATGCCAGCTACCACAGAGCTATGGAAGAGTGAGGAGCAGGAGGAGGAGGAAGAGGTGGAAACAGGCAGTAAATTGGATGCCCATAAGACGCACGCTGCCAACAGGCCTGCCTAATCCCCATAAATCACCCACTACTAACAGGCAGACGCTGCCAGGCGCTGTGGACGATGTAGTTGCCAGATCTTGTGCACACTTCTCTGCGCATCTCGGACAGTCAAGGCAGGCCAGGAGGGTCCAAGGGTCAACATTGCCATGAAGAGGAATGGGGAGGTTTTATTTTTTTAACCCAGTCTGTGAAAACTCATATTAAGTTGCATGTAGAGTTAAGCATCACGTACAATTACACAAAATACAACAAAAAGGACCTCGACTGCTTTATATTTATTTTGTTATATTATAGAAACTATTGAGGGAGTAGGGGGATTTAGGTTTGGTGCAAGGCAGTCTCACACTTTCTTGGACCACAATGTGGATTAAATGTGTCTCATTATTTGACAAACATTTGATCTGACACTTGATCTGAGGTCAGTTGTGGTCTGGTGGTTAGAGGGGTGGAATTGTAAGCCGAAGGTTGTCGGTTCGAATCACAGTGTTCGAGCAAGACACCTTACCGCTATTTGTTCTGTCCACTGCATTATACTTGTAAGTCGCTTGGGATAGAGCTTCTGCGAAATGAATAAATGTAAATGTAAGTGAAGGCGTACCCCTAAATGTCTGAAATGAGTTTAAGGGAAAAAATTGGACTTTGACTACATTTTTAAGAAAGAACATCTATTAAGAGGGCAGAATAGATGGGACCTCCTTTAAAAAGCATCTCGTGTGAGATCTTAAGAATCTTCTTGAGAAAATGACAAGACTAAAGGACTAATTATCCTAGGTGCATAGACGCAAAATGATGATGTGACCAGGCCTGTGTTTTTTCATATTTCTCTTGCAAGGTCACAAATCAAACATTAATTTGTTTTATTTTAAAGTTTTAACACTACTCCCATGGTTCCATTTGTTTGATTGGTAAACTATAATCTTAAAATGTATAAAAACAAAATAGATTTAAAAGGTTGTGTATAACTCCTTAGGGCTGTTTGTAATGAAGTTTAAATGCAATGTTACCTGCATTTACCCACATACAGGTAGATAAATGTGTGTCATTACTGGCCTCTCCACTGCTGACAGGGCATGACAGCAATTCTTCAACATAAAATGCAGATAACCGCTCTCACTTACACACGCGTGCGTACCGTCTGGGTAAATGACAGGCCGTGTCAGGTTTTACTCTCTTCCCCCTGCCATCTGTACCGAGTCCCAGTTCACCTTCCAGAGTTAAGAACGTGCACAGAATACATTAAGAGCATTCGTCCTCTACCATCTAAATAAACAACACATCACGGATCACTCTCGGCTTATATATTAAGATAAAGATGACAATACATAAGGGGAAGCTTAAACGAATGCTCTTGCAAAGAACGTCATTCACAGGATAAAACCGGTTAACAATGACGGATGGCACATTCCATTCGAAAAATTTGAATATGGCATGTGCTGATATGTGCGCTATCGTTCGACACGGCACCTGACAAAGAAGCAGTCACATCAAAGTGAATCAGACCCGTCAATCAAAGCCAAATGCTTGTACCCACAATCCTCTGCTGCTTGTCACAAAGAGCCCGGGTGATCTTTCAGTCATCTCCGTGGTTTTATTAGACAAAGTCTGAGCATGTGTGTGGGCGAGAGGAATGAAGAGAGAGAGAGCGCCTCATTCGCAAAACTGACCGAAATCTGGGTCACGTTGGCTTGAAATCTGTTCCTGTCTTTTTCTGTTTCATCTCATATGGACCAAAGCTAATAAAGCGCCTCTCTGAACTCTAACCAGCATCGTTCAGCCTATTACAGAGAGTGAGAGATTCAGAGAGACGAAAAGAGGAGTCGGATATATTGAAGACGGCGAAAAGATCACGCTAAATACATTTCATGTCCCCTCTTTCCTCATTTCAACCTTATTTTGTTCTCAGCGCTTCTGTTTTCATATAAATCTTTGAAGTGAATGAATTCTTCTGTTCACTTTGTTGACCTGACTTACATTTTTCATTCCTTTACCATAAACAGCAGCAGCACAGTACAGTTAACAGTCCCGTACTTAAAGAATAGTTCTCAAAATGAAAAGTCCATCGTTCTTTTACTCACCCTCACATCAATTCAAACCTGTGTGACTTACTTTTTTACAGAACACAAAATAAGATATTTTGAAGGATGTTGGTTGCAGAAAGCTGTTGGTCACCATTGACTTGAGTTGGTTCGTGGGGACCAATATTGTGTTCTGTTAAAGAAAAAAAGTCATATTACCCCCTTGAGTCTTCAAAACGATTGTGTTCTCACATAATTGGGTTATTTGCAGGAGAGAAAACCGCATTACCAAGGTTTCAGGACTCACAGTGCATTTTGTGTAACCGGAAGCAGACGTGACAACTGGTTGTCACTCATCAATAACTGTCAAGACTCTCTTCTAAAGGTGGTCATAAAGGAACACACTTCAGATCTTGTTTGATGTTGCTTCTTCAAGAAACTGAAAGCTGCTATGTTTGAATGACATAAACAGTTCATTACACCCGAACGTAAATGCAGTCACTTTTTGTGGCTTTCAACACATTAAGGAGACTCTTTTACCCAAGACAACTTAAAAGCATTAAATCCATATACTTTCCTGCTGAAATATTTTGTAAAAAAAAATAGTTTTGTAGACAAAAATATCACAAATTTTAATTTATTTTCCTTAAAAACCTTAATTTTTAAAATTATTTATGAAATTGATTAACTGAAATGATTACTTATACGAAATAATAAAAAATACAGTCAATGAGAATCAATAGTTACGTGTTGTGAATTACTCAATACACATCAGACATTTGTAAGATACAAAAAGTTGCAATCTGTCAAGTTGCAAACATCTAAATCTTAAATCAAATCAATTCAGAATCTTGTTTTTTCTGAGATTGGCATGAGTTGGCATGCTACCTTTCTGTTTGCACTATACGGTCAGTCTATATTTCAAGTCCCGAGGTTTGATCTGAACAACCTGTTTCTGTTTGAATGCTCTGAGGTCACAGCTTTGAATAGTCTGACGTGTTGTCTCTTAGATTGTTCTGAGAACATTGGTCCTCTCTTTACCCCGTTGATTGACAGGCTTTCTGCTACCCGCCATCTAAAGCGACCTATGCCCCCAGAACCAGACTATCGTGCTGCGTGTGACACATTATAAATACTATCTACTTCTTGATGTCTGAATTCTGTCAGTTTGTGGGTTTAAATGACAGGGTGACTGGGCATGAGATTCATTACTTGTGTTGATTGTACAGGGGGTGCACAGGCCTTGGCATGACACGACTGGGACAGGTTGGCATCTGGCGCTTACGGTGCAGATGGCGCTGTCAGAACACATGGCATCTTACAGCCCAATGAGCAGATGCCGCAGGTACACACCTCAGCACAGGTACGAGCCAAGAGCACGGACGAGTGGAGCAGCCCACTTACACAAACATCAAAATTATCCAAATATTAGACATAATGGTTACCTTTTTGTTTTATTTAATAGTGTCTCTGAATTGTTCTTTAAAAGGATAGTTAAGTTAAAAAAAATTATTCTTTACTAACCTTTGAGTTGTTTCAAATCTGTATTTCTTTTGAAATTTTAAGTTTTGTTAAAACAACTAAATCTAATCATGTGAAATCAGTGTACACTGAAAAAATTGGTTTATGGTTATATATTCCACATTTTTAATTAGCCAATTCTAAAAAGTCATTTTTCACTGTATATGATACATTTAAGTAATTCCAACCACCCTTTTTTTAAACAGTTCTTGGACCCCATTTCCTCCCATAGCAGGAAAAATGACATTGGATATTAATGTATTGTGTTAAAAAAATTCATTTTTAATAATGTAGAATAATAAAAAGTTGATTTTGACTACCATTTAATGGTCTGTACGAAAAGATTTTTGGAATTACTTGATTTTATCATGTGCATCTGTTCCGAATGACTGGATAAGATACATTTTCAAGAGACATTTTTTCAGTGTACTACTGTAGCAAATGGGATCCAATAACTGTTTGATTACAAGCATTAGTCCAAACCAAATGAAAGAAATTATAAAAAAGAACCAAGGAAACTAATTTATACAGGTTTAGAACTAGAAAGCGAGTAATTCATGGCAGAATGTTCATTTTTGGATGAACAGTGCCTTCAACACTCGTGTCGAAATGAATTTACTGGAAAAGAAAAAGAGAGAAAATATATAAGGAGATAAATAGCTTTTTATTGCGTTCTACAGTGAACAGAATTAATTATGCGTCTGACTCCAGGCAACTGTTCATATTTTCTAGCGACGCTCACAAATTGAATAAGTGTTACATATTTGCGTTTCGGAAGTTTGGGATCCTCTGAGTGGGTAGTACTTAGCACAACGCATTATCAGCATGGCACAAGCACTCATTCTTTCAGAGCAGAAGAAGCGGGAGAATAAAAGGTATCCTGGCTTTAAATAATGCATGAGAATCTATTTCGGTTGTTGTTTTAGGAAAGAGCGCATCCTCTCGCTGTCTGATCCGAGGAATCCTGCTAAAGTGTCACTCCGGGCTCATTATTCCCGACAATCCACTTAACATACACGCTCCTTTCTCATGCTTCGGCCTGCCAGTCATCTTTCAGGTTGCCCTTTCAGATATCAGAAACACGTCCCGGTTGTCTCATCACGAGCAGCCCATCAACTTGGCATCATGGGTAAAAACTGATAAGACCACTTAACCTTCCCACTCACACCCCTTCCGCTATTTTGTTTCCCCGGCTTTCATTTCTTTATTTCAGTCTTAATTGTTCCATGCCTGGCGGACATGACCGTCACAGAGCATGTTGTTCTGACCGTCTTGGATGCCCTGAGCAGATCTCATATTGATCCGTTGTTTGGCTCAACATATTCTGGATGAGGAAAGCCAGACGTGTGTGTGTCCCGGGCCGATTTCATTAGCTGCGGAAGATTCGTAAGAGGCTTTGACATCTATACCTCCTCCAATGCGCATGGATGGCGTTGATGCTGAAATGTGAGACAAATAACCATCCGAACCCAATGCAAAGGTAAATGAAACACCCCTCGGGTAGACGTGCAGAAATGTACGGTGAGCTCAAATGTACATGTTGAGGAAATGAGATGTCAAGCGGCTCGTTGGGATGTTGTGTCGGCGCCAACGCATTCGGTTGCACTTGAATGCAACAATTCAAGGAGACATGAGAACTCGACATGACCCAATTTTAAAAACATGAATGCTCAGGTGAAATAAAAATAGTTTCATGTAGCAGGATGAAAGTCTAAAAAATAAGAGAACTTGACAGAGGCAGATCATTTATTGTGCTGCGGGGTATTACAAACAAGATTTGTTTGAGAAAACACACTGATCCTGTTTTGATGGATGAATTTGTTTTTGTTGTTGTATAATTTTACATTGTTTTCTCTGTTCCCTTTGTGTACTGTGGTTTGACGGGATTTTACAACAAAAACACAGAGATTAATTTAATACTATAAGTATTTCGTTATTGATGGTCGGATTCATAAGCAACTGAATGAATGCATGGATGACTTAACAAACTGATGAGCGAATGAACGTATAAACCATCGATGAGCTGTAGGTGGATCTTTCTGCCTCTGTTTTCGGGTTAGGTCTGCAGCTTGTAACAGGGATTAGTGCAAAGCTTCTGTTTACTTCGAACAGCCAACATATGTCATAACACGGCTTATGAAAATAAAGTACAACTCTTAATCACAAGCTTGCTTCATCCTGCCACACAATGCGAAACGCGATGTGTTTGTCTATGTGACCCCTTGTTAAGACTCACTGCTTCATAGGTATTCAGTAAAATTCCAAAAATCAATGCTAAAAAAACACCCAAAAAGTTCCTACAGTATCAAACAGGAGATTTGGAGTGGATGGTAGGCTGTGATCCTCCCCGCAGACTATTTAATAAGAGGAAGAGCATCCAAATTATTGAAATCAAACTATAGAGTAAACCTGAATGCTTGCACATAGTTCGCAGTTTTTGGTTTTCAAAAGTAAAATAATTGTAAAGTTCTGAAAAATAAGCTTGGGAGGATTCTAAATATTCAGATTTATCAATCATAATTAAAAGCGTAAAAAACGATGGTCTCTGTGGAGTCCCCGCAGCTATTCGTCTGACATCCATCCTCCTCCCCATCTCCACCTTCTTTGCTCTTATTTATCCCTTCTGTGCTGTCTTATTACAAGGTGGCGGTAAAACTCTGAGCTTGAGCCGAGCCTTGGGTTGCGAGCAGCCTTCAAGGACAGCAAGCAAAGTTTGTTTACCAATTACTCCTAGGACTTAATCGTTAGGTTAACTCATGAACAAGCAATTTACTTAACCAGATTGTCAATGTCCTGATAATCCGATTTCATGTAGTTTGCAATGTTGCTGTTGGTCAATATAAGCAGTCTGTGAAATTTATAGTCAAAGTGTATGAATAACAAACTTATTGCTTGGAAAAAACTTAGTAAACACTGAACCATGTAAAAAAGGCCTTTCAAATGTCAATTCTTTGACTAGTTATATCACTAGTTTAATATTTGCCTAATGCTCACCTAGGTTTTGCATGCAAAAACCAGTTTCACTACACGTTGTATATCGTAGACGAATCAGAATATAGCATTTCTGGTCAATATTGCCTACCATAGTCTTACAAAAGATTACTATACTATTACAAATCTTTGTGTACGCTTTTGGTGTATAGGTGGGAACAACGATATGTTTATGTTCCCATTTACACACCAATGGTGTACATTTAACACCCGAGATTTTGCTGTGAGAAAGTTCATTTTATATTCAGAATCCCTGTTCATTAAACAAGAATAAATAAACTCAAATCTTTATTCCAAATCTGTAGAGAGACACAATCCCAAAATAAAACTTCACATCTCAGTCTAGCGCTCCTCTGTTCTCCTCCTCTCACATCTCTCTTCTCATTTTATTTACAGAAACCCAGTCCCGAAAGATAACAAACGGTAGCTGTCTTGTGGGAATTCCGAGTTCTTCATGTTTTAGATGGCCAAAGTATTGGTGGAATAAAGGATCTTTCTCTAGTAAAATGACCTTAGCCACTTATTTATATGTGAAAAGATGATTCTAGCACATGTTGTGTTTAAGATATTTGTGAGGCCAAGTTTTAATTTCTGATTCATTCATATTTTTGAATTCTGCTTTCTGTTATTTAACTGCCTAGAGAAAAGAAATACTTCATAGCTCTATTTAACGTCAGTTAGTGATTTCCTTAGCTTTTTTTAAATAACAGACAATTAATAGTGTGACCCTTATATCTATCCAGACCTGTATGAGTTCCGTTGATTATAAATAAGATTTATAATCTTTTTGAAGATTTTGAAGAATCTAGGTAAGTGAACCCTATTGACCTATTACAGACACAAAACAACTTAGACCTTGCTCAAAATCTCTTCATTTTTGATTGCCAGAGTAAGGAGGACACGTATAGGTTTAAAACCACATGAGGTTGAATAAATGATGAAAGATTTTGTCTTGAACACAAGTTGTGTTGTCGTCATAGGGTTCCATAGTTTTAAAATCCATAAAAAACACTCTTAACAATATGACACAGTGATGCTTATATCAGCAATGTCAAGAAACATTTTGATACACCGACTTTGAGTTATTATAGACAGTCATGTCGGCTTTAATTTGATGGTTAAATTTCAGAGCTGACATCAGCAGTTTTGAAATATTTTATCATTTCAGTTAGTCAGAAAGGATTACATGCCTTTGTATTGTGCAACAAACAAAAATACATATTACCAATCAAAATTTTCGAGATGCTTAAGTAAAATGTTTCTCGTTGTTTTACAACTTTTGATCGGAGGGTTTATACCTAAATGTCTCAAAACATAGTTAAACAAACAAACATGTTTATTAAATGACAAAACTAGATTTTATTTATTAAATGGATGACTTTGAATGAATATCGAATGAAGAACAGCCAGTAGCAGCACAGAATAGAAAGGAACTACTATAAAATTCTGTAGAAATCATTTCAGGAGGAGACCTTAATAAGCTGCTTGATAACATAAAAACATTCTGCAAAATCTAGTCAAAATGTTAACACTATAGATAATTAATATTAACATGGTTTATTTTATGTTTTTATTTCTTTAGCTGTAAAGTTTTTCCAATACTTTCCTTACTTCAATCATGATTTTATGAGTTTGCTATTCTTCTAATTTGTAGAAAATGTATAAGTGAGTAAGTGTCCGTTAACTTTTGACAGGTAGTGCAGACCCATTTAAATAAATTGTTATCAAATGGTGGATTATATTTTCTTAAGCAGTATAAGCTTCTCTAAAGACAGGAAGGTCTTTTAGTCCAGTTTCAACAAGGTCAGTGGACCTGTCATGAAAGGAGAACACCCGAGCTTGAGATAAAGAGGCTTCCATTATACGGGGTTGTAAAACTTGGAAGGGTCGAAGAGTTAGAAGTCTGTCAAAAAAGAACTGCAAGTCAATGTCTAGGCAAGACAAAAACATCCCAAGAGAAAAAAGAAAGGTTGAGTCGAGCCAAAATGTTTAACATATGTTTAATGGTGTATTGAATTCTGAGTTTAAAGATAGCCTTTATCCTCCAGAGATGGATTAAATGGGAAATTGCGCAATGACTTATTTACAAAACGCATCCTGTTGTCACCATCTCCAATCCAATAAACAAATGCTTGCCATGAATGTATTTCAGGGCCTAGGAGCCTTGCGCCACACGTTTCCACACCATTTCCTAAACTTTCCGTTATAACCCAAGCTTTAAAAACGCCGGCACAACAGCTGCCTGTATCTCTGTCAGACTGAATCTCCTCTGCTTCACCGAACCCTTTAAATAATGGAGACATCTGCAACAGCCTGTCTGCCAGTCTCTTGCAAATAAGATCTCAAGAAACTACACGAGGGGTTTAACTGATCGTTCGGGGTGTTAAAGACGTGCTAATCGTCTAATGCGAAAAAATGGCATCTGCTCTGGTCGCTCACTTACAGTACAGATATAGTATTAGTACAGAGCTCAATTTGGATGTTAGCCCAATATTCCGCTCGCAAAAAGCCCAACCAGTGATCCTATAATTCCCAAAGCTTTTACTCCCTGTGCAATAACACAAAGATCATCCGACTGTTTATAACACTTGGGATTTGACTGAACTGGGGGTTGGTAGAGTTTTATGTTGGGATGGGGAGCAAACATGCTATTTTGATGGGTCAGTTGCATTAAATACTATTTCTTTCGTCTTTCCTGTTTTTTGCTGTTTCGTCTTTTCCTATTATTCTGCAAGAACATGATCTGTATTAAGTGTATTAAAACCTGTATATTTTTGGAATAGTTCACCACAAATTAAAAATGATGTCTCGTATACTGTATGACTTTTATTTTTAGGCAAAACACAAAATAATGTATTTTTAAAAATGTCTGTAACTGGTATAAAAACTCATTTACACAAAAAACAAACAAAATAATATAAAAAAAAAAAATCTGTGAAAAAATAATTAATAATTCAACTTTTAATTTTATATTTAATGAAGAAGTGTGTATTTAACAGTACATATCTTTAATAAACACCTAATATTGTTGGTGAATTCTAATATAATTATTCTAGGTACACAGATTACCTTATTTTCATAATTACTGTATATATAATGGTACGCGACATTTAAACAGTATATTTAATAAATTTTTACGTTTTGAAACATACTTACATTTACATTTACATTTAGGCATTTAGCAGACGCTTTTATCCAAAGCGACTTACAATAGTTTGCAAACTCTTTGTGTTCTGACTTGCTACTTCTGTATAAAAGTAAAATAAAATAAAAATTGAGAAGAACCATCTTCCTTTTTTGCATGCATGACCTGGAAAATAAAACTACAAAAAGTAATTCATTTTAAAAATAAAAATAAACTTTTCAATGGTATTATGTAAAAAAACAGTAATAATTTGAAAGGTACTTCATCACAGAACACAGGCATCTGTGCAGGCGGATTTTGAAGGCAGCTCTGTGCTTTCATTTTCATTGCATTAGGAGGAAGAAAATGAATCTAAATTCATTCAACAAGGCTAGAAAAAATCCATTAAAACAAATTATTTTTTTTGAAAGGGCTTAATTTAATTGTGTGGAAAACTTTCCCCCAATTTAATTAAGTTTATTGAACAATTCTTGAGTGCCTCTTTAGAGTTTGAAGCGCTAATGTCATAGAGCAAACCAATAGAAGAGAACAAAACAAACACGAGTCGTAAGTACAGGAACACTCCAGCAAACCATAATCGTTCTGTTTTAAATAAGCATGAAATGAGATATATTACACCGGTGCCAAATGTGGTCTTCTAAGGAAATTGTCATTGCACTATGATCTTAAATCGATAACAGATGGTTAAATATTTTATGGGGCGCCAAGCGCAGATAATTGGTTGCCTTAAAGAACACTTTATCACCCCTAGTTTTGTAGCGTTTAACCTTTGCCGCAGACCAGGCTGCTGATCATTAAAGAAGCCGCTTTTGACTGAGATCAATCACCCGGGTTTTCAGATTCATTTCTAGATTTCACGCTTGCCCTCACAAGGAGATTTAAAGGGTTGAAAAGACAAAATGAGCACAAAAAACTGTGCAAGAGAACGATAGAAAGATGTTATGCAGGACAATACTCACTAGACTGATGTCTGTCAACAAAATATTTAAAAACTTTAAGCACTTAAAGTTTAAGTTGCCCAAAAGGAATTCTGTCACTAGTTACATACCCGCTTAACAACTGTATGAATTTCTTTTGCAGAACACAAACAAGATATTTAGATTAATGTTGGCAAATTAACAAAAGAAGATATTTGGAGAAATTACAGTATATCAACATTCCTGGGATCAAACCCATGACTGTGGTGTTGCTAGTGTTGTGCTCTAACCATTTAGCTACATGAAACATTCCCTTGCATTGGTGTTTTGTCCATACACTAGAAGTGTATAGGTGCCAATGTTGTCCGGCACCTGACTTTTGTTCAAAATATCTGCTTTTGTGTTTTCTGAAAGTCATCAAATGACAAGAGTGTGAGTAAACATTAATGTTGCTCTTAAGCTTAAAAAATCACGCAAAGTCCCGGTGGTCCATTTCTAACTAATGTAAGCTTAATGTCTTGAACCAATGGTATCACGGAGAAACAAATACAGCTTAAAGGTTGGGTTAAACAACTTTATTTTAAAAAATATTAACTTTGCCTCTAATGTTTGTCCTTGCATGAAAAGTGAAATGCAGAATGCCTGTAAGAATAAAAATTTAATTTGCAATGAAACTATTAGAATATCCTTTCAAAATACGGGAACATTCAAATGTGTTTTATTTTATAACTTTTGATAAAACATCAATCGTCGAAATCACACATTTGAAACAATAAAAAATTGTGTTACTGTTTTGGAGAAAAAAAGGACAACAGGAAAATTTGCGACTCTTCTCTGACCTGTTGCTTTCAACATATTACTTTGTTTGTACATTTGCTTTTATATTTATTCCTATATTTTACTTTATTTCACTTTTCACTACAAGCCTTTCACAGCTGTTTTCACATTTGCATTACTTGCACACAGCCCAACCACAATTTGTTTTTAGAAGCAGAAAAAATATATGAAAAGGGCCAAATATATAAAATTGAGCAGTATGTGTGAGGACAGAATGACAAACTGAATTGCAGAGCTGCTGGTGCAATGATTGTCTGATGCAACAATCGAAATGCTGGAGGGAATGATCTGCGATCACAAAGTTATGTCTCAATCATCTCTCTTATTTGAGTATTTACATTTTATTTTCAATTAATCAAGGCACTTTAAAATCCAAGTTTACGTCTCGATAACATAATAAACAGAAAAAAGTGACGTGTTTGTATTTAGTAAAATGTGTCTTTATATCCTGAATGTACTTAAAGAGACTAACTGTAACAAATATTTCATTAGTAAATAGGCTTAGTAAATATCACATTAAGATCAAACAGTTGAATTAACTAAATAAAATGTTTTATAAACAAAAATAGATTTTTAAATGGGAAAATATTATAATAATTAAAAAAATCTATACATTTCTTTAATTTCTCAATTTAAAAATATTTTTCAAATATATGTGATAAAATATTATTTATCTTACAAATTTATATCATCATGAACAACAATTTTTTTGGGTGAATTCTACCAGAAATATTTGAGTATTCTGATTTATAAAAACACAATATTGAAATGCTTTTAATTGTACTTTGTGTAAGTTATTTCACATACTTGTTTTGTTCATGTTATGAGATCAGATGTGAGAGATCAGATCAATCTGCCAAGTGTGAAATTTTTATTTTTTCCGTTACCCAAAGCAGATATTTAAAAGAATGTAGGTAACCAAACCACAATGAGATCTTCTTAAAAGCTGACACATTTAAGGTGCCTTTTATTAATACGTGAGTTCCGTGAATCCATGACCTTCATGCCGCTAACCCGTTGCTTCACCAATGAAACTACAGGAACCAGTGCATTTATTTCACCTGTGGAGCAATATATTCGAAAAGCATCTCGCTCAAGGGCACAGCTGCTGTAAGCAGAAAAAATACATACATCCCAAACACCATGATAAAGATTTACACCATCCCTTTCCCAAAATCCTTCAACTATACCACCTGTGAAGAGCTTGTGTAATAACCCTTCCTTGTCTTCAAAGCAGTACTGAGGGGCGTCTGAAACACCTAAGACAAAATATTATGATTACAGTACCACCTCTCCAATTCCAATTGGAACAGTATGAGTACAAACAGAGAGCCCATTAAGAATGCCGCGTATGACAGTGAGCTCCATTAGCTCCAAGTGAAGCCATACTGAAGAGCATATCCTACTGTGCAGCTCTCGCCCTCTCTTTACCCTCCAAATCACTTCTACAGCTGTGTGTCTGACGCTGTGTGTTTGTGTGCAGGAGTACAAGAGCACTTCCAGCACTTAACGTTACTCTTGTTAACATAGCTTTAGTGTGTTCTTCATGGTATTTCTAGTGCTGGTTCTGAGAGAACCTGGTGTAATAAATGAGGTATCCCAACTCAACCTTGAAATATTAACCAGTGAATCTGAGTCAACAAATCAAGCTGGAAACAGAGGTATCTCGGGAGAACAGATCCCTTAGGAAAACTATGCCAGTATGAATACGACCACGCAAAAAACAGTTTACTTAAAGTTGTCTTGGCAAATAAACAGTATACGACCCTGGCTAAAGATCGTTTTATAATTTAATTTAATTTGATTACATTTTTTTATTTTTTATTACATGTTTTGTTTTGTTTTGTTCTGTTCTGTTCTGTTCTGTTCTGTTCTGTTCTGTTCTGTTCTGTTCTGTTCTGTTCTGTTCTGTTTTGTTTTGTTTTGTTTTGTTTTGTTTTGTTTTGTTTTGTTTTGTTATAGACCCAGAATGACCTAAGCAGTTTGTCTTGATCAATATATATATCATAAATAAATGCAGCCTAAACCAAAGCACTTTGACAAGAAATTTTAATTTAATTTATTTTTTTAAATCTTCAAAGACTGAAGAAACACCTAGAGTTTGCAAAAGTAGATCTTGTTCAACATTTTTGTAATCTTTGCAGTGGATGTTTTAAGCCTTACTAAAGTAGCCTTGTTTTTAAATTGATTGGTTGTTTAATTTTAAATGAAAAAATTCTAGTAAGTCCCCATACATTTTCAAATTACGATGACCCAAATTATACTGGCAAGAAGTCGGTATCGGTTAATAAATGCCAGGTCGATATATTCTGTTAATCAGAGAACAGGGAAACGCGACACATTTTTGCTTTGTATACAGAAATTGTAATTGGTGTTCAACATTAATAGTTATAATATAAATAAATAACAGTAATCTTAAGAAATTGATATTTAAACTTTTGAATTAAGTAAATACAAACTATTATAAGTAGTTATCTATCAGCATTAGTATCGGCAGATATCTGAATCATCGTATTCATGATGCAATTTAGTATCGGTGCATCTCTTCTTTCACTCCTTCACTGTATACAATATTTATTAATTTTGACAAGTATCAAAAACGAATGACTAAAATAGTTTGAGAAATCCTTCAGAAGACTGTCAGCAAACTATTAAACGGGTTTATGAGAGGGTTTTCCATCACCCTGCCCTGTTTCCATTAACCTTTCCAGAAACACACCTGAGGTCACACAATGCAGACAAAAAGTACAATTGTGTGATAGAGAAAATGTAATACCGCTGTATAAGGCATGGTGAACACGGGACAGGACTTTACTCTACACATTTGGGAATTGCTCTCTTATAAATTACATGGTAATGGGAAAATGTTCATAGCTATCTAACAGCAGAGCTTTGAGCTTTTCGGGGTCCCTTCTGTATTGGCGAGCGACTCTGCCTTCATTTATTCAGCGTGAAAAAGAGCAAAAGATGCAATAGATTTAATCTCATGTTATCGCTCTCATCTGCCTCTCTTTCTCACATTACACCCTCGTACCGCTCTTCAAATCTTGTTATTGCTATCCTTGTCTTTTTATTTGCTGTGCCCCTGTTGCTCTTTTGTCTTTTGTTACGTTTCAATTTCTTGTTATTTGAAACCCGCATCACCTTCAATCTCCTGAAAAACACAAAGGAAGATATTTTCGAAAATTGCAATCAGAAACATTGCTAGGCATTGAGGTTTTTTATTTACCGACAATTTTTCAAAATATCTTCTGTAGAAAAAAACAAGTCCTTCAGCATGAGAATGTCAAAAGGGTGAATGAATGACAGTGTTTACATTTTAGGGAAACTATAACCGTCGTGGTCTGGTGGTTAGAGAGGTGGACTTGTATGCAGAAGGTTGCGGTTTCGAATCCCACTGCCAGCAGACAATGACTGTAGTACCCCCAAACAAGACACCTTACCCACACTTGTTCTGCATTTCTGATGGGCCACCACACAATACTTGTAAGTTGCTTTGGATAAAAGCGTCTGCCAAATGAATAAATGCAAATAAAGGCCATGTTGTATTACACACACCGGTTGGTGACCCTGTTCGTAGGTATCTGGTTATTTCCCCCCCTACAAACACAGAAACATAGTAAGCCAGGCTGATCATGTCGCACAAATCCTCAGCATTAAATTGATAAAGGCAAATCCATATGCGTGTTGGCAGATGGTAGAAATAATGTGTTCCTTCATGAAGACATATTTTCGCTTTGTACTGGAGGTGAAAGCAGAGTCTAATAACAGCGTCTGACATGATTTCTGTCGGCTTCTCTGTCTGAGTCTCTCTTTCACAGTCAGTCCAAAACAGATTATCACTGTCTGCGGGGAATCAAGACGAAAACAACCACAGGAAGAATTTATGAAATAAACCAACTGAGTGTCACACCGTGTGAAGGTCCTTGTCAGCTCAAAGGAAGATGACAGCTCGAAGAGGCATGTATTGTCTTTTCTCTTTGAATATCTCTTTGAGGGATGAATTAAACGCTTATATGAAATTCCACATCTTCACAGCATCTGACCAGTGGTTCTTTCACAAGTGTGTAAATAAACCCTCTACATTGCCCATCAGTATTAATTATTTTAATTTCAAGCCTTAATTCCTTGGGTTTCTTCCTGAGATCACATAAGAAGATATTTTGAAGAACGTTCGTTAACAAACTGAAGTGGCCCCCTTTCAAAACTTTGTCGTGCATGGGTGTTGTCAATATTCTTCAAAATAACTTATTTTTTCGTTTTCTGATTCTGTCATGCAGGTTTGAAATGACAAAAAAAGATTTTTAAATTGAGCTACGATTAAATCCACATGGAACAAGTATTGTGTGTAAGTAATAAAGCAAGATATGCCCTATATGGCACATTAACAAATCAGAATTGAGTATTTCTATTTCAATCTGAATGACGAAAAGATATTTTGAAGAAAGTTAGTTGAGAAACAGAAGTGGCACCCATTCATTCTTAGGTGCCTTATGCTCTTCAAAATAGCATAATGTCAGGTTTCAAAAGCACAAGGGATGACACAATAATGACAGAATTAAAATATTTCCCATTTAAGGTGTTGAAAATAGATAAATAGTGGAATATTTTATAATGCAACAGGTATTGTGTAACTAACAAAGCAAATCATCTACATGACGCATTGAAACACAACCAATGCATCATTTTTCAAAATATATTTTTGTGTAAGGCAAAAGAAAAAAGGTTTGAAATGACAAGAAAGATAACGAGAAAGTCGATATATATATATAGGTGTTTATTCCACTTGCAACAAGTATTTTGAGTATAATACAGCAAAACCTCTACATGGTTCATTGGGCGAATCAGAACAGAGGATTGCCATTTCAACCTGAATGACATACAATAGAAGATATTTTAAAACAGGTGGTTGACGCACAGGAATGAAACCCATTCACTTCTATTGTATGCACACAACACCATTGCAAATGAATGGGTTCCTGACATTCTTCAAAATATCTTCTTTTCTTCTGTCGGCCAGGCATACAGGTTTGAAATGACAAAAATGAGCAATCGTATTTATTTTTTCACTTTAGCACACATAGAGGCATGTAAACACACAATCTATATAAACCAATATAAGATTTGGGAAATACTCCTCTGTGGCCTATAATGAGTGTGTTTGGGAGAGAACATTGCTTTTTCTATCTCCCTGTGCCCAATGGCACTGCAGTCTAGGTTATCAATCCTGCTTTGTGTGCTAATGATGGTTCTGTGCATAGCAGCCATTGCACAGGCAATGAGAGGCAGCAGGCATGAAAAAGAGGAGAATCTACTGCTGGCAGCCAGCACGATGCAGGGAGGAGATGTGACTGGAATCAACAAACAGTAGCTGGGATCCGTCAGCACACACACACATGCACACACGCAGTGTTGCACTGCAGGTAACACAGCGGTATATACATACACCCACACACTGTGTCTGTAGGCCTGGGTTTGTTGGGCGCACCTCAGAGGCTTGCTTGCACACACGGATACGCATCGCACCGGTCGGGTGGCTGACTCGTCTTTCTGCCTCAATTCTCTGAGAAGATGTAACATTTGATGCAGTGGTTCATAGCCTCCAGACCTGAGGCGCATAGGTAATAACAGGATGAGGTTAAATCTAGATGTAATTCTTATCAACATTGAACACATCAGCATCCTTTTTTAGTCTTGTTTTGCAGTGCTTTGTATATTTTTTGTATTAATTAATGACAAAGATATTTTGCTTTATATATTGTTTATACACAAGCACTGTAGTAAATATACAGTTTTATGGAATTATTTATAAAACTATAAGGAATAAATATAAATTATAAAATAAATTAATTAATAAAGATTAATTAAAATAAATTAGTATTTTAAAGAAGTAAGACCCGCAAAAACAAAAATTCTGTCATCATTTACTTTTCAATCCTGTATCCATATTTTTTTTTCTAGAAAACACAAAAGAAGATATTCTATAGAATGTCAGCAATCAATAACCATTTGTACCCATTGACTTGCAATGTATTAGCACATAACCAGTGCAAGTTAGTAGGGACCCACGGTATTAGTTTGTACCAACATTTTTCAGAATATCCTCTTCTGCGCTATTCGAAAGTCAAATTGTAATACACACTCAAAGAAATCATTGCGTTTTTAAGTGGGACAATTTACAAATAAAAGGAGTACATATTAAAGCGTTGAAATTAAGTAAATATACTTTTTTAATTTGTATATATGTAAAAACAATGATGTTAATCTGATTACCTCAAATATTTCTATTTTTTCACAAAAAAAAACATGTTAAATACATGCATGATTTATTTTCTTTTATTACATAAACTTCAAAACATTTATACATTTCAGCGAAATGAACTGTTGGATTTTTACTTTATTTTTTAAAGTATTTTCCAATTATAAAAATCCATTTAAGGTTTTTAGAAGATTGGTATTTAACTATTTATTATGATATTTACTAAGCCATTTTTAATATTCTTTTCTGTTGCAGGTTGTGAGTAAATGACCACATGATTTAAATTTGAGCGAACACTCTTTTTGGGTAAATGTAATTTCCTCTAGATATATTTTTTCTGCAAGACAGGACAAAACTGGTGATTAGGAAAATGTATTTTACAGTGCATTGCCCACATTTACCCACATGTAATGGTGCCAGCTAAATGCTTTTTAGACTGAAAGCGTGGCGGATGGCCAGCCAGAAGCGTTCTTTCGACCAATGCATCTCTCCATTCTGGTTTAATTAAAGCCGGCAACATCTTATTTAATGTGCGGGTTATGAGGTTTTCCACTACAGTGGTTAAAAAAAAGACCAGCATGATTTCATCTCTAATGCAACCTAGGGTAGAGGCCCAAAGAGAAAGCAAAGCCGCCTCCCGCGGAGAGAGCCGCAGCGTTCATACCCACGACTCACGTTAATAACGGGGAAGACTTAACAGGTCGCTGTCAGCGGGCAAAAAAGGGATGCGAGAGTGAGAGTCTGATTAGGATTCGGTCTGTGCTATTTTGAAAGCTCAGTGGGTTCCTCGGTGAAGTTTGAAAGAACAGCCTCTCCAGGTGAAATGTAGCTCCGTCACAGCCATTTCGGGTTTCTGCCCTCTCTGAGTCTTGATTGCTTTCATGTTTAACCGCATATTGAGCTGCTCTGCCAGGTTACTGCTCATGAAAGCAGACTATTCCAATTATATCTAAATGGAGATCACACTGTTATATAAATGTCTTCTTAATGCAAATGCTTTAATAAAAATGAAGTTCTGAGCTCAAATCTGGATATGTAACATTCAAACTCCAAATAATGTGGCAGACAGCTTGGACATGCTGGTAACAGGACTTTAATATACGGTCTGTAATAAAAGTTTAGAACCTATATATTAAAAATTCACTTAAAATTTGTTGCTGCATTAAATACAAAATATAAAACAAACATATCCGTCTCTCATATAGAATACCGTTAGGTAGTTCAGGTACATTGGGTCACAGGTGTCAAGTCGATAAAAACTGCATTGCGAAAAGACAAATAAATTGCAGTTATCATGTTTTAAAAGAGTTTATCACTGTAAAAGAAAAGTTCACATGCAAAACACAAAAGGAGATATTTTGAAGAATGTTTGTAAATTCAATAGTTCAAATTGCCTTTTACTGTAAGGTCAAAATGCAATGCAAGTCAAAAAGTTTTTTCATCAATTTGATAATAATTGTTTAATAATTTTCATGTTTTGTTAGGGGAAATATACATTAATTCCTAAAACATGATTGCCGAAAAACAAAACTGTTATATAGTACTGTTAAAAAAAATTGCAGTTCTTATGAATATCATCTAACATTTCAGTTGATAAGTGTTAAGTGTTTTTCTTTTTTCTTATTGTAATTTTTTCGTTTTTAAAGATTTTCTTTTATTCTTATTGGCACAAAAGCAGTCATGGAGTTTAAGAGGTTCTAAGAAAAAGTTATTCATATCTCCACCGTATAATCCTCATGTACAGTAAAAAGAATCACTTAATCGTCAATCTCTCCTGACACCCATAACCCTTTAAAGCTGTGTGTGTTTCCTAGAGAGTGAAACCCCTAAAAAGAGAAGACCTCAGGGCCGAATGAAACACTCAGATACCAGATCAAAGTTTTCAGCCGTATTAAGTTCTCTTCTGATATAATTGTTAAACTTTAGAGGGAGAAAGTAAGCTGAAGCCCCGGGAGGCCATGCTGATAAGGTGCTTGGTGTGCATTAGGGCTAATTAAAGAGTTAAATGCATTCCAGTCTCTTCCTCATTCTACTCTTCCTCTAGAGGCTATTCTGTCTGATGAGACGGATTGTAGAGATACAATTATATTGCCCTGAGGTGAGAGTTAGATTCACGTTCAGTGGGGCACAGCCGCTCATTCTTAAAGATGCAGGGTGTCATTTTTGATGCTACAATATTCTGTGGAATGTTCTATTCTGTAGGCAGGAACAATCTGTGGCCTGTGTTGATTTGTGGTCAGCCAATTTTGTCAAATGTATATCGGATGCTATTAACATTTTTGCCTGACAGATGAAAGTAAAAACAGATTATTACATAGACTGATTTGTTTCTTTTGATGTGTGCCAGATTTTAAACACTGAACATCCTAGAAATCCTCCAGAAATCCCAAGAAACCAAAAAGTATCATGATACAAATCACTTAAAAACCTTAGCAACTGTAATACAAAACCCTAGCAACTACAACAAACACTTAAAAAGCATTAATAATTAAATAAACCGTTTAAATACTTTGTACATGTTAGTAAGGAAAGAAATCAATTTAATTAACTCAAATATTCATATTAGAATTTACCACAAACTATTTTGTATATTACAAATGTGTATTTGTTCAATAAATATTTTTTCCATTGCGGTCACTTAAGGAATATTTTTAAATTTTAGGGAATTTACTGTTGGATTTTTACTCAATTATTTAAATGTATTCCAGTGAACAATATATATTTCATACATAGGAAAATTTCATCAAGTTAATAGAACTGTTTCTTATGGTGATTTTCACTAAGCCGTGTGAAAAATTTTTTTCCAATGGATTGTAAAATGAATCATAATCCATTTTCAATTTCAACTGTGGCTATCAACCATACAGAACAAAATGGTCATGTTCAAAACAATTATTGTGACAAAATAAGTTTCACATTTCTTTCTATTATTTATTTTTTATTTACTTGAATGTATTTAAATTTTATTTTATTTTTTAACATTTATTTTTTATTATACTGAATATTACGTTGGATTTTTTTTATTTTAAAACAATGTACTTATTGATTTTGAAGTCAATGTGTAATCATGTTAAAAAAATCACGATCTCTATATTATCGCAATTAATTGTGATTATAATTTTTGTCATAATTGGACAACAGAATCACCGTAAAGGGGATTCACTTACAAACGTGTTGATTATAAATCGCTAAGATGCCAAGACTAAAGATTAATCCCTCTTTTTTGCTGCCTACATCCTCAGTCATTGAACATCAACAAATCACTCCTAAAACTTCACTCTCCGCTGACACTCCAATCTCACTGGAGAATCTGGGTAGCTTTGTGTTTGTTCTGGCGACTGGGTTAGCAGCAGATGTACACAGACATGGTGCCAAGTGTCTTACAAAGCAAGATAGGCGAGTTAAGGCCTTGATATACTTACAGCCAGTGTTGCCAAGTCTGTGTTTTTCCCGCAAAATCAGGCTGCTTTTAAACTGGGTCTGTGTTTTTTTTTTTATCCCACAGGATAAGTGTGGAAGTATTTTGTTCATCAGCTTTCATTCTTAAGATAACCCAAAGTTTGATCAATAAAAATGTTGTGCCATAATGCCTATTTTTGAACTATCTTGCAAATCACTGATGGAATACACACTGGAATATTTTCATTTTTTGATTTTTAAATAAATTATTAAATCTAACTATCCAAGCCCTTTGGTTGGCTTAGCTTTAATCGCACTAAAATCACCATTTTACTTATTGCCATATTGAGCATTGGCTTCTTCCCCATTCTAGGAAATTGTAGTTGTGCATGTTATGAATAAAATATATAATTTGAATTGTGTTTTTATAGTAAATAACAGTTAATACAAAATATGTATATGTGTGCCATATTCTATGTTTTGGGCTTGGACTCAGTGCAATTGAAGATCTGGCAACCCTTCCAAGGTTGAAAAAAAGCAGCAATTAGAAGTTCTGCCTATATTGCTTAGTAGCATTTGAATATGATGCAGTGAGCAGAAAACATAATTTCATTTTGTTCTGTCTTGAACCAATGATGGTTATTATAGACAGATATTTTTCAAGCTGTCATTCGCTTACGGCAGGATATTCTGATGATGTATAATGTGAAAATAGACGAGTAAAAGCATACGACTTAACCTTTCTAACTGAAATTTAGAAAGATAGAAATGTATGCAAAAAATTGTATATTAAAGCAAAACGAATTATTATGTTGTTTTATTGCACCTCCGACTAGCTTTAAGAAATGAAAGCAGCCTCTTCATTCAGAAAAATAACCGCAACATGACCATCCTGCCCTTTCATTCTACTCTGTTTCTTTGTTCGCACTTCCTGTGCTTGAGACGTGGTTGCTTTGTGTGAGTTCTGTCCCTGAAAAAAGCCCATTGATTCCCAGCAAACCAACTCAGCCCACTTCAAACCGGGCAGAGAATAAGACACGGAGAGTAAGAATTCAAAGTACATCCTTTCTTTGGCTGCAGTCTTGTTTTTAACTAAGAACAAATCTACAAAACATCCCGAAAACGAAGCAAAGAAGAATAACCACATTGGATGTTATGTATGGTTTTATAAGAAAATATCCTGAATAAGGTTTATTTACTTACCTCAATGACAAATATTTAACCCTTATTAGTTTATAACATGATACAACTGTTTGCAGCAAAGTCTGAAAAATAGACTAATGCAAACAAAGTCTCAAGGGAGTTTAATTTATCGACATACTTTTGACGAGAAATCAAGACAAAGACGCTGATTGTTTTTTGGGTAGTATTCAGAAAGCTTCCTGCCTCTCAAGCACCCAAGAGCAGTGGGCGAGACGAGAAGCGTCTGGTGGATATGCTTATTTTTTTCTGCTTCTACTCCTTTGTGCAAAGAAGTGAGCAGGGACCAATCACAGAGAGGTTTAAGACCAGTCTAAGAATGTTTCCAAAACACTTCACGTAAAGTGAAGCTCCTCCAAAATGAAAATTGTTCCTCTTGATTTTAAAATTTGACTTTCTTTCTTCCACAGGCCACAAAATAAGATATTTTAAAGAAAGTTGGTAAAAACAGTAGCACACAATCACTTTGATTGTAAGGACACCACATTAATTAAAATCAAGGGGTGCCAGTTCCCGACGTTCTTCAAAATGTCTTTTTTGTGTTCTGCTGAAGAATAAAAGTCATACAGTGTTGAAATATCATGAGGATCAGTAAATGAAAACAGAATTTTCGTTTTTAAGTAACTGCAGTACTAAACCCTCTCACATAGAAGAATAATGGTACCCGAACAGCAGTGGCACCCATTCACTTCTGTTGTAAGGACACAAAACTCATGCAAGTAAATGGTTGCCAGTTCCCAACATTCTTGAAAATCTTTCCATTCTATCTTCTTTTGTGTTCTGCGGGAGAATAATTAATATTTTTGGGTGAACTACAGACCCTTTTCTCAGACTTCACTATTTTGTACCTGTTCACACACATGCAAAGTGATTTTTCCCTCATTCCCCAATCTCTTCTCTGCCATATGGATGAAATCACTTGTGTTTTGAAGTTAAGCTGCTGTTGCTGCCACTGTTACCTGCAGCATTGCCCACAGCCAGATGCTCTATAGGGAAGAATAAATCGCTGTGTGTATGTGTGTGCGTGTGTGTGTGTGTGTGTGTGTGTGTGTGTGTGTGTGTGTGTGTCTGTGTGTGTGTGTCTGTGTGTGTGTGTGTGTGTGTGTGTGTGTGTGTGTGTGTGTGTGTGTGTGTGTGTGCCCATTTTGGAAAAAAGCAGACACAAAGATGAAGCTTGGTTTGCGTGAAAGCACAAACTGTGTTTGTCACTAATAAAGTTGTTCTATTGTACTGATGTATGTGTGTGCTAATGTTGGCGCTGGTTAATATAATCGTCTGCTGTGTTTATTAATGATAATCTGTTTGTCTGTCCATATGAAGCAATGGGCGTAGATGTGATGCAGTAGAATCCATAAAGAGATAAATCGCAAGTGCTGGCAATGCGACACCTACCCGTGTGTGGTTATGTTATATGCCAGCTTTGCGGTAGATTCTCGGTGCTGAAAGGTAATTAGTCCTGTGTGAGTGTGTTTGTGTGTGTGAATCGGTTTATCTCGTGAATCTGTCATGAGAGTAATTAAATGCACAGTAACACCTGGAGCAGGCGAATACACCTCCAATCGTCCGTACTGTCTCTATTCCTGCTCACACACACACACGCACGCACACACACACACACACACACACACACACACACACACACACACACACACACACACACACACACACACACACACACACACACACACACACACACACACAAACACACACACACACACACACACATACACACACACACACACACACACACAACCTAACACGGCATAACTGCATTGAATATAACGAACCATATGCACAAAGTTGAGCTCAAGACTATGTGTTTATGAAGCTGATAGGGTTCTTTATGTGTACCTACTGCAGGGGATGATGCAGAATGTCATAAAACACAAGGGTCTGCAAAATGCATTCGTGTATGCATCTAAAGGGGCGTTCACTGTGACACTGTGACAGTCATTTATTTTAAGAAATGGTTTATGTTTTGGGAAAAAGGAATGAATGATAAAGGAATGATTGCTATATGCAAGTAGTTAGCGGACACCAATGGGAATGCAGAGAGTGATCGAACACCTGACATGTCTAGACACTGAAATCGATAGTAACGCCAACTAGCAACAAACAGCAAAGAAACAAGATTCAAGCAAAAACGCAAAATATGAGATTTAAAAGGCCCATAATCTGTGCTGACAAACTAAAAGGGATGGTTCATCAACACAAAAGAAGATATTTTGAAGAATGTAGGTAAAAGAAAATCCTAGGTCCCCATCAACTTGCATTGGTTTTTCGTCCATATGGAAATTGGGCTAATATTTATTCAACTTCTTGACATTTTAAACTTGTATGGCTTTCTTTCGTCTTCAGAACATAAAATAAATTGTGAAGAATTTTGTTAATAATGTAGGTCCCCATATACTGGTTTTGAGTCTCTACCGGAGGTTTATTCTTCAAAAATATCTTCTTTAATGTTTTGCAGATGAAAAAGCCATACAGGTTGAAATGTCAAAAGGGTAGAATTTGTATTTTTGGGGGAATCTAGACCTTTAAGATAACACAGACTCTCTCGCTCTTACTGCGTCTTAAAGTGCGAGAATTTAAATCGCCATTCACTTTCAAGTGATGGTTGATTTCAAAATGAAATTTTTGCCATCATTTGCTTACCCTCTCGATATATCAAAGTTGTATGGCTTTCCTTCTTCTGCAGAAACACTATAGATGATATTTTGAAAAATGTTACCAATTCTCCCTATTGACTTGCATTGATTTTGTGTCGCTATTCAAGTCAAAGGTGACAGTTCATTCGTTAAAATATCTTCTTTTGTGTTTTGCGGATGAAGGCCATAGAGGTTGAAATGTCAAGAGGTTGAGCAAATCATTGTTATTTCTGGCTGAACTATTCCTTTAAGATAACAGACTGTCTCTTCATGTATGTAGGCATTTTTACCAGAATTATCCGCGCTGGGGATCTAACCTTCTTCTATTTTGTCAATGGTCTGGCTATGCCTACATTATCATAGAGGATATTTGTCTTTATTGGATAATCAAAAGGCAAGACACACAGGCCAGACCCCTGCATGGGCAAGACACGGACATGTTAACCCCTATTCTCAGCATTTATCATGCTAATGGAGAGTGAAATGTGATGATGAGCACCTCTGTCTGATTCTCTGTGGATGTGTCCTGTCACTCCAGCTCTTCAGGAGCTCATTTACTAGTCTTAACGGATTAAATCTACCCATCTCTTCAGTTGCATCTCCGTATGAAATTGGCAAACCCTGCTCTTCTTTCATCTCTCTCTGCGGGAGCTTCACGTTTCCTCCGTCATTTCTTCTCTACTTTCTATGCATGGCTGTATTTTCTCAGTGTGTGACTGCCGTTCCCTCTTGATAGTGCTCTTACCATTTCGTTTGCTCTGTGTAGACGGCGCGCAGGTTGTTCGCAATGAATGGATGAATAGCGGCATGTATTGTTACTCACTGTTCTGTTGTTTTAGCACCCGCTGCATAATAGAACTGTACAGAATCACTTAATGCCTACAATCCAAACACCAGAATCCGATTTTATGTTATTTATATTTCTTTTTTGACTATACATTTTACTCCTATTAAACTTATTATCCCATTGACTCATGCAGAACCACCAATGAGTTATCACACACCGGACATGTTTAGACACTGCGGTTGAAAGTGAAGCCTACTAGCAAAAACAGCAAAGAAAAGAATCAGACAATACAAAAAATATGGCCATAATCTGACATATTCACAACCTTAAAGGGGTAGTTTAATTTCTTCTGCAGAACAAAAAAGTAAATATTCTGAAGAATGTTAGTAAAAGGAAACTGTATGTCTCTATTGACTTGAACTGGTTTTGAGTCCTTACTATGCAAGTCAAAGGGTAAAGAGAATTTTTTCTTTAAAATGTCTTCTTTTATGTTTGCAGAAGAGAGAAAGCCATACAAAAAATAAACTTATTGCTAAATCAAAAGGACAATGTACTATTCTTTATAAAGATTGCACATGCTTAATAATATTAACAACGATAACAACAAACATAACAAATGGTCATAACAACAATAACAATAATAATAATATCAACAACAACATTGAAAATAATAATAATAATAATAATAATAATAAACAAAACTAACAACTGCTGAATTATTATTATTATTAGTAGTTGTTGTAGTGGTGGTAATAGAGGTAAGGAAGAATGTAAAATATTAATAGCAACAGCCGTTGTATTCATTTTATTTTATTTATTTTATCGAATACATAAATAAGTTTTGTGCTGTATATATAAATATTCATCTTAAATGTATCATTTGCATTGGGTAAACTTATAGTAGCAGCTTAAGCACTATAATGAAAAAGCAAATGAAATTATTTTGTAATAATCAATTTGTTACATTGCTTAATGTCATTTAAAGCAGTGTCGACAGGGGTTGCTGCTTAATTTCAGTTAGCCCAAGCAACATCTGAATCGGGATTCAGGCAGTGCTGTGAGTCATTAATCCTCATTTATTTTAAAGGCTTTGACTGCAGTTATTCAAGCCTGTTTCACAAAACCGCGCCAGGAAGCTTAAGGCAATGTAAAGCCCAAACTCCTGGGTCTCTTCACATCCAAAACAGCTGCTTTCAAAACACCCCCAGAAAAAAACTCATGTGGGACAAAATGTGAATACATTTTGACTGCCCAACTTTGCTATTGCATTCTCGAAAAGTGACTGTAATTTACTAGATGAGAATTGGCGGCGTTCCAGAGCAAAAGTCTATACAGTAGATACTCACAAAGCAACCAAATTAAACTGCCCATTAGGGAAAAGAAGGAGCAAATTGTTTTAAAGAAATGCACAATGCATATTGTGAAATGAAATAGACCAAACACAGTCCAAAAAACAAGCAATTAGATAAGTATGTTAAAGGTAATGTGCCATTTCACTCACCAAATATGATGACAAATGACAAATATATTGACAAGTGCTTGGTTAAACAAGCATCACTTGAGCCACGCTTGCTATGTCCGGCAGATTGGGAAACAGCCAAGATATAGCGTATTTATAGATGTCAATCCCTCTGTGCCTTTCCAACGAAAATCCAGCATAACTGTTACTACGACAATTTGACATGACAATCACATCTCAAAAGTCACAGTTTGTGGTTTGTGAGCCTGTGTGATTGACAGTGAAAGCATTCTAAACTGTACCTACGGAGGATGTCACAATGTATCAGAATATAAAAAGTTTAACGTTAACTTGAGGAAACTTTGTTAGCGTTAAAATGACCCACAGCACCATGAGAGGTTATAACAGCCGGAATAACAATAACCTGAAAGAGCACTTGAACATAAAAATAACATTTTCACATTTGAAGACAGAATGTCTTTTCAAGTATCACGTGCGAAATATTACTTTATATCACTAAATTTCAATTTGAGATCTCAAAAAGAACAATTCTCAAAGATTCAGACAAACATATAAGGAGCCAAGAGCAGTGGTTTGATGTTAGAAAAGAGGTTTCAAAACTAGGTTGTTTCAACTCAACATTGGTTCAATAATTGACAAACTCAGCAATCAACCCTATAATGGGTTGAAACTATCCAGCATATGTTAATTTATAACCCAATCCTGGATATACCTATCTTTTATCCAGCATTGAGTCAATAAAACTCAGCATTCTTTACCACTGAAAATAAAAAAAGTAAACACAATTTATGCAAAATTAAGACTTTCACCTTTATTAATGCTGATAGGTCAAACTACAATTACATTTATTCATTTGGCACACGTTTTTATCTGCTTGCACTGGAATTCAAACCCGAAAACTCCTGCTTGCAAGTCCAACTCTCTAACCACCAGACTGTGACTGATCCTCAATAACTTACCAAACTCACCCAACAATCCAAGCAGAAATGCAAGTGTAGTAATGCAGAAATAACGTTCTTTAGCCGAACACATGCAGCAGTTTATGTATAACACACACACCGACGCATAGACATGCAATCATGATGTACCTCCAATGGAAGCTTCCTGCGGCTACAGCACTATTAGTATTCCTCACGTCGTTATATTAATATATCACCGCATTAAATGAAATTCTCTAAGTGCCGGAAAGAGAAAGAGAGAGGGGCGAGAGAGCTAGAACGAGAGATGGGGGTTGTATAATGGCCGAGTAGACGTCTTTCTAGCACAGGTGTGGCATACATCAACATCTCCATAATGTCAGGCAAATCAGATTCACTTAAAGAGCATTCCTACCTGCAGGCCACAAACTGATCACATACAATCCTGTCCTCCCCCTTTCCACCGTACTCAGCCTGGAGAGTCTATTGATTTCCTTGAAACTCAGTGGTGACCTCCAGACCAGCCACCTGCTTCAGGCTCAAATCACTTTGTGGCTTCTATTATTGCTACTAGTGGCCTACGGTACGTGCCAGCAGTACTGCATGTTTCCCTTTGTGCAATCCATCAGTATTCTGATGGGACGGGGGATTTTTTATATTATAATGGAAATGTTTCCTAATGGCTTTCTTGTGACATGTTTAATATTGAGGACAAAAAGCTATTCAGTAAATAAGAAACAATGCACATTCATATTCAATTTTTCTGTAAAAATGATTTTTATCTAATAACATTTTTATTCAAATAGAATCTAATTATTCTATCAATAGATTGAGATTTACACGCAACCACAGGTAATCTTTTGTCATATTTGCGTTTCGTCAATACAAATCTACCTAAAAAGGTCTATTCAAAGGTTTCCAAATAAACCGCTCCCTGTGTTTTCTTGTGTAAAGCAAGTCTTTATATTAAAAAATACAATGATGTCATCACCCAACATCTAGTCCCTAGTCTTCTAACCTCGATATGCTATCTAACAGTAACAACAAAAACTATGGTTTACTACATGCTTGTGTTTATGTGCATGCTCAACGTCTTTGTTAGTGTACAAATGTACTGTGTTTTTACATGAAAATTTACACATAAAAAATTTGTAAATTTTAAGATTTGAAATTTAGTGAAAACACTGTTTAGTTTTGTGTGTATTTACAAAAAAATTAAGTAAATCTGATAGTCTTAAAAAAAATTTGTAGAATTCAACACATATATTGATGTATTGTACAAAATTTATTTTTATATAAATAATGTTTTTCATTACATGAACTTAAATAATATTTGACATAAATTTACTGTTGGATTTCAATAAAATTATTTTAATATTTTCCACAGAAGAAAAACTATTTTACTTTTCTATACATTTTAAGTTACTATAACATGTTTATTTTTGTGATATTTTGTAAGCCAAAATGCAGAGCCATATACTGGTCTTGCATGTATACCAAATAATTTTGTGTCGTTTCAGTGATTTTATTATTTTGCAGATGTTTCTTGCAACTTCTTTTGCAAAAGCTCAATTAAAAAAAAAAAAACCTTACACAATACTCTTACGTTTTAACAGAGCTTCCGAGTGTACCAGCCGTGGGTCAACAGCACCGCGTTGACTTAACCAATAAGCACTTAAACTCTCAGCCATATTGAAGCAATGGACCCTGAACTGTTTCCATCACGGGTGAATTATAAAGCTCATACGAGGATCTGGGGCAATAGGGTCAAATAATTCAATGCCTCATTCGTGGTGGGCTTGAATAGTAATTCAGCTGAATCTAATGCGGCAGTCAATGCATTTTTCACTTCATTTCTCTCCCTCTCTTTCTGTCTTCATTGTCTCAGTTGCTTAAAGATTGACACTGTGAAACGTGTACTTTAATAGGACCTTGAAGGAAAGCTCATCCTTAAAATGAAAATGTTGTCATCATTGGTCCACCAGCTCCACAGTACCGTCGTGCTTTGGGAGACAATGATGACTTGAACAAATACTTACGTTAGAATATCTTAATTTGTGTTTTAAAGTGTATACACTGTCACAACTGGATGCTGCAAATGATGACAACACTTTACATTTGCGTGTACTACTCCTTTAAGTTTAATGGATGGATTTTATTCATCTTGCAGTGTCCTTCTCAGTCCATCAATGGAAACCAAACAAAATGGAAATCTCTATCGGTGTGATATCAGTAATTTGCATATTAATGCCTATTCAGCAACTCAACCCACCCTGAGGAATAACATTCTGAGATTATTACCATATGAGCATCTTAAAGGTACCTCACACTGTAAAAAAAACGCACTCAGGGTGCACTACACAAGTTGACCCATAACACAAAATGAACACGAAAGCCCCTGGGACCCGGGTTCATTCAGACCAGCAATCCCCTCATTGCTGTCTCCTTTCACTGTTTGTGAATATTAAAAGGTACTTTACAACAGGCCGAACTATATTGATGAATAAAGAACTCCACGGGCCTTGAGGCGAGACTGTTTTAAATAATGCAGTAGCTGAGCACATGAATATTCCTGCAAGCTGTGATGGTTTGCTGAGGTGTCGAAACGGTCTGGAAAAAGACAGGAAGGGCAGAGTCTATGTGAAGGGTAAAGACCCCCCACTGTACGTTCCCCTTGCGAAGGGTGCATCTGTCCGCCAAATTACCCACACCGGGCATCCGTGCCAGGGAAACTCACTCTGCCCGCACAGTAATTACAGCTGCGTTGCATTGCTTTCCCAGAGAAATATATTGACACTGACAGAATGTGGGTTATCTCTCCGGTTCAAAATGCTAACGGGACTTCGTATCTGACCCTCCCCCACTTGCCGTTTTACTCCATTGCTCATCTAAACACACACACAGTCTCGAAAACTGATCACTACCTCCGTAGGCTGCCGCTTCTGTTCATCATGCAATAAAGCGAGGGAATTTTCTCTGTCTCTCACTCTATTCCCCCAAATCATTTCGCTCCAATTTAATCCTGATGGTCTTTGGAATTGCCCTGTTCCATTAAACCCACTTTGCGCCACTTTGCTATCAGCAGTGTGCGATTGCCACTGTCATTAAACTTGGGAGGGGCTTAGCTAAATCTGCCAGGGCTCACCCAAGTGTCTTGCTGTCAAGTGGCGGTGTGTGCGTAGTCTCCGTGTGAGGGCATCTCATCTAAAGACACAGGATTATTAAACCCCACCTTCTCTTCATACCCTATCAACACCGAGAGGCCCATCTCTTATCTGCCAGAGGCTAATGTCATTAACACATAAAACTAATTGAAGATTTCCAATCTGAACATTTATACACATGTGGTGTATAGGGAGCGTCTTTGGTTTTTAATCATGGGAGGTCTGATAGGAATAAAAGATTGAGAGATTACGAAAGAGACAACATGCATAGTGGTTTAAATTCACAATTACAAGTGTTGAATTTCAGTGAGAAAATAAAACAGGTTGAAAGGTTTATTAGAGGATTTTATGATCTGCTTCACTACACTTTTGCAGCTTTTCAATCTTTCATTTTATTATTAACCCTAAATAAAAAATACATATCACATTCCCAGTCAAATGAATCCCAGATTAAGTCCTGTTGATCATTTCGCTTTCTGTCAAAGTCGGTTTGCAGAAGTACTGTGCATCTTGGTTCAAAACACTAGAAATCACCTTTAAAATGAAGCAAATTATTTGGAAACAGTTTAAAGCGTACTCAAAACAAGAGGATGTCTTGTCAGAAATTGAGCTACAAAACAGAAAAAGCCATTTGTGATAGTTTGGTTGATGTTGCAGAAAATATTAGTAAAGAAAGGCGAAGCCACGCACTACACTGACCTAAGTTATGCTTGCGTGATTTAATATTGCGGTCTCTTTTAACTTATAAATGGAAAAAAGTAGATTCTATAAAGAATGATATACGAATCATCATGGGTTTCTTTGATCAAAGCAAATAAAGAGACGATCAAAATGTATGTGAAGAAAGTCTGCTTCTATTAACTTTTGCTCTAAATAAAATCAATAATTTCAAGCAATTGTCACGTCATGATAACAATTTCCAATACTTCGTTTGCAAGATTTGGTTATAATCTATCATTTATAGCATTAAGCATAATTTGCATAATTTTGTC
This sequence comes from Triplophysa yarkandensis, assembly GCA_033220385.1. NCBI lineage: Eukaryota > Metazoa > Chordata > Actinopteri > Cypriniformes > Nemacheilidae > Triplophysa > Triplophysa yarkandensis. The sequence continues at coordinate 7,168,993 of CM065658.1, read as the reverse complement.
ATGTATTTAATAGCTAAAAAATGCTTTAAAACTCAAAAAATACAATCTGATAGTATAGCAGGGAATTAATAGGCAGAGTCACATATACAATTACAATAATAATATCCATCAATTATAAACCATGACAGCATTAATCTGATTTTTTTTTTCGGTTTAATGGTCCAAATGAGCATCCCTAGTGCTTACAATCACAATTTATTTTTAAGTCAAACTTAATTTTGCAATAAGTGTATCTTGCATGTATGTATCGCTGTTCTTACTGACAATCTTTTTTGACCTTGAAAATAAATGTTGGGTTTTATGTATCTTATTATCATGTTTATTGCTACTTCAAGGTTTTGTCGTTCTTCAGAGATGCAGAGCGATGTCTACGTAGAAAAAATGTGTTTTTGTACAAGTGCTGTTTCACATGACTGATTCATCATATAAATTGGACCCTACACATACACAGAAAGAGAGAGAGAGATACTGGAAATGCTACCTTGAATTTGAAGTCAATGTACTGAACTGCAGCACAAGAGAGAAGTCAGTGAAGTGTGAAGCTCTGCAATGGAACAAATGATCTAAAGGGTTTTAGAGAAAAGAAAAGATGGACCACCTAAATTCAAGAGCAATAGAAAAAGGACGATTTGAAGAAACGTCAAAAAAAGCACATAACTAAAACATTCGGTCAACATTTACTCATCCGTGTATCATAAACACGCTTTTTATGTTCACGCGTGTATGTTGGTTTTCTTTTTTATGATGACAAAACAGGCACTGTAGATCAAGCAGTGGACTCAAGAAGCAAACAATTAGATTTGTCAAATTTGTTAATTGATCATTTTATAGAAAAGATCTGACACACAGTTGATATTTGTAATGAATAAGACATTGTGAGGTCTCCCATAAATGCTCTAAATAGAGCTGTGGTGGATGTCCATTAAAAGTTCAATTTTAGTTTTTGAAAGAGTGGCTTCAGAAGACTTTTGATAAACTGGACTGGACATCTTTGTATCCTCCAAGTTAAAAATCCTCAACAGTGGACAACCGTTCATTGAAAACAAAGGGTTGTTAGAATTACATTATTTTGTCAATGTGATCAAAATAAAGAATTAGAAGTCTTAATTTGATATTGGATCCATTACTTTTTTTTTCTCTTTAAAATTGAAAAAAAATTATGATAAAACAGCTTAATTTGATCATGTAGAACTAATATACATGATAAAATTAAGTTATTCCCGACAACCCATTATTGCCAGGTATTTGTACATGCATGCTTTTTTCTATCACTATCTTACTTATCTTACATTCAACAATCTTTTTACATTTTTCTTTATTCATGCGGACACTGGTATCAGTGAGATGTGCCATGTTACAGCGGTGTCGCTTTAATAGTGCCCTGCTCAAACTCAAACACATATAGTGGTCCTATGATGGAACGCACGGGTGCAATGAAGTGTACATGCATTAGACCCTGACTGTTCACCAGGGATGGAAAGGCTAAGCGTCTTCGCAAGCAAAAGAGCCCATGCTTTGTATATCAAATGTGAAAAAGGGTAAAAGAATTCCTTTCATCTATTTTTCAGCCCAGATACATACACAACTATGAACTCGTCCCTGCGTGCAGAGATAAGAATGAAAAAAATAGATTTGGTGATGGAATTCCCCATGCAATAGGAGAGAGAGCAAGGTGGCGAATGTTATTTCTACATTGGGGAAGAGAGAAGCAATCGCTCTGGTGAGATGTGTGTTCGTTCTGAGCAAAGCCGCAGAGTGGCTTTCCCAGGCAACTATTCAAAAAACAGAATCAGTTTTCTGCAGTACAAGGGCAGAAGGCTTTGCGGCGGAAAGCCCAGCGCTGGCAACTTACAGAAGAAATCTCTCCCAGCCAGAGCAATAAGATCGCCCGAGACATTACGGCTTGGCTCTCTGGCATGTAATCAGTATGGAAAGACACCCAGCCACCCGAGATCAAAGCTGATCTCCTATCTGCCCAGACACTCCGAATGCATTTACCACTGTTGACACTCATGAATAAACACATAAACATATAGAGCCTATAGAGTTCCTGTTTAAAGAATAGAGTGAGTGGTACAGAGAGGGTGTCGAGGAGGGCTTGACAGGAGGGAATTGGAAGTGTTAGGTGTTGGATGCAGGTGTCGGCACATCTGGATCTCGCACTGGCTTGATTTCTCAGATTCAAAAGAGCTGCGAGCCAGCTGACACCCTTTGGACAAGCCATCACAGATGTGGCTATGTCAGTCAAGCGGATGAACACCACAAAATCCTGGTGGACATCGTGAAAATCAAGCAGCCATGAATGTAGAATAGGAACTCATAATCTACAATATGGTTTTTACTATCAATAAAACGCATGAATGGACATTTAGGTAGTAATAGTGATACTGATGAAGAAAAAGTGATGAGTTAGATTCCTTTGTGAAGAAAATCTGCGGAAATTGCGCTAAACGTTCCTGAAAGGCCTTCACTATTTTGGGTAGCAGTCAACATTGTACGTTGTCTTCAAACGTCCTATAAAATCACAAAGGGTGCAAAATAAAACATTTTTGAACTAAAGGTTTGATTTTTTTAGGTTTAAAAAAGGTTTAAAATTCACAGTTGTGAGAAATTCACAATTTTAATCTGATTCTGCACCCCGACTTACAACATTGTCCACGCTAACCTTGGTTATCGAATTTTATAGATATATAATTATAACAGATTTTTCACGTACTTTCAAAATAGAGTAAAACAATTGAAAAAGTCAAATAAAATAAAAAGACTACAAATTTACAAAATTTTGCCTGAATATAATTTTTTTAATATACAGTAGCGAACCTATCTATTGGCTTACATTACAACATAATGGTCAACAAGCCTTACTTCGTTATTTCACTCAAGAAAAAAATATTGGAAAATAGAAAATTCAGATGTCTGTAAGGCAAGGGAAAGCCCATACGTAGATTTTCAGCGACCACAAATGCTGTACAGACATTGTGGACATGTAAATTCCTCTTTTCATAAAAATTCATGTAACATGTAGATTACAGGCATCTCATTTCATTCATTTAAACGAAACCACGTTAACCATTTTGTGTATTATACTGCAGTGTTTGACTACAGCCCTGTCGTGTCCTGCCCTCAGGCTAATATTTGACAGAGAGAACCACCAGCTGGCAGCATATGCACACGGCCATATCCCAGACAAATCTACACTGACATGACCAGTGCAACCCTCAAATTTTTGATTGTGCGTGGGTATATCTCACTATGTGTAATAGTGTAAGGCTTTTCCTCATCTTTATATTAAAACAAACGGACACGTCTCGCACAGACTGTGGTTTCTCCCCCTCTCGCAGCCAATATGAAGAAATACGGGCTTTCGTTTCAGCTTGATAATGGTGCTCAGAGAGGGCTGCGCATACTAAAGAGATGAAGCCCACTCTGATATACAAGCACACCGAGGCCCCACTGAGCAGGTCACGCTAAATCTTTCTTTCTCTCTCTCTCTAGAGTGGATGAAAGAAAACAAATTAAAACCGGCGAAAAAATAACTAAGAGCTGAATTAATCGAATACATTTTGTTGAAGGGAAAAAACAATTTAGGCCTCGGGTCAAGGCACCTCGGGGAACCATTTTGTTCCTTCCGAATTTCCAAATTCTTGAGCAACAAAGAGAAAAGGTTTTCAATGGGTTATTATACTGTATTTTTCTATTATGACATAATAAACTGTACACGTATGTCCAAAACAGGACTAAATGTAATTTATTTGCATATTGTATTACAATTCTATTCTAATGTCAATGCTTCACAATCACCGCTGTCGATAAATGTCAGATGTAAGTATAGCACTGTAAATGAGCATCAAAGAAGAGTTTTTGAAGTGCGAGTTCAAGTGCGTATGCGGATGAGACTAAAAAACATTTAATTGAAGTGTTAATGTACTTAGACGGTTGCACGTGCGGCGTTTCGAGCCTGTTTGCAATGCAGCACGTCAAGCCCTCTGTGAAGCGTCTCTCTCCCGGGACTAAATTATCAACCATTGACTTTTTGTCTGACTTTTTCCTCCCTTTTGTTTCTCTGGGTGAGCTAAAGGCAGCAGAGCATTGCGTTCCTCTATACTGCAGTGAGAGATGGGACCGCAGCGCCAATTGAGGGCACGTTTTTCCCTCAGATTCAGACTGGAAACATAAGCTTGGTTTATTGTTCGTTCCTCATGGAAAAGGATTTAAGTAGTCGGAGGAGGAACTGGTGACTGGTTTTGTGTTAAATGAAAGCTGGTGCTGAAGAAATACGCGTTCAACCTCAGGCTGAAACCTCAGGCGAAATCTTCTGAAACCTCAGGCGTCCGCAGTCAATATGCGACTGTTGTGCAAATGCTTAGTTATGAAGGCGGATTCAATAGAATTAGGTTTAGCAATAAAATGAACAATTCAGATTTCAACCTACTAGAAAGTCCATGTTGGTTGCCTGCATACAAGACATCTTAATGCGAAAAAAGCGCCCCAATCTACCTAAATCTTGCTGGTTAGTTATTTAAGAAGCATAGTAACTAAAGCATCATCCAAACGCAGACTAGTTTGCTGGTGATGTTTTTTATTTTAAATAAGGATGCTTAGAGAATTTTCAGATTGATGTTTCTGTGGCCTTTTTCATCCAAAGTGCTGGGCAAACAGATTATTGCCATTTAAAGAAGATTACAGAGCAGATTAGAAGCTATCAACGGGATTTTCAGAAAACATTTGATTACACTTTATACAACCGGTATCATAACCTAGTGATCTGACACATAGTGTGACATCACAAGTATGTGTGCGGCACAGGGCTGCCTTTCACAAAAGCATCTTAAGAACAATGGAGCTACGATCAACTTAGGCATACGATGCTTTTGGGAAATGCAGCCAAGGCTGCTTCTAATGTCTGGCATCAAGAAAAGGTGTCATCGTTCACTTAAACTCTTGTCTTTGAAACCTGAATCATTTTCTTCCACAGAACAAAAAAGAAGCAACATCACTGGCACCTGATCACTTCTGTTGAATTTACAAAAACAAAGCAAGCGAATGGGTGCCAGTTAACAACGGTCTTCGGAATATCTTTTTTATAAGTTAATACAGGTTTACAAGAGGGTAAAGAAATGACGACTGTTACTTTAAACAAATGCAAGAATTTGTCAATTGTGTCAAGCCATGTGATTTGAAGAATACATTGCGATCAGCATATTAAATCCAATATGTATAATTTGATGATTAACATACATAAACAGTAATCTAAGTTTCAGCCTACATAGACAGCAAGGTATTCCTCAATCAAGTTGTGCAAGCACAGACCCACCAAAATAGATTTTAAACCACACAGATCATCAATATAATGTTTATCCTGTAGCTAATGTGTCAAATCAAAGCACAAACAGTCACATAAGACACACTCCAAAACTCATAAGGCAAAAGTGGGACCCATAATTACAGCTGCTCTACCCCCAGCTCTATACCACGTCTTGAGTTCGGTGCCATCCTGTGGGTGAGGCCGCTCATGAGCTCTAATTAGTAAGAGCAGATAATGTCACACGGATGAGACGGATCAATACGGAGGACGAAGAACGGCAGTCGATGCCACTCTATGCTGGACAGATTTCCGAGAAGGGACATTCCCCACCGAACAGCTCCACTTCAGGAATCCCCAGAACCTTCGACTTTGATGATACACTACAGGTCACCAACTACCCTGATGACCTGTTTCTCCGTTCTGTCCATTGTTGTTAACCTATATCATTAATAATCCAATTGTGTTTGACCTGTTCACTTTGGAAAATGCATGTAATGACAACCGAATTGTTATTACATCTGCGTTGCACGCATAGAGCTCACCTGAAAAATCTGTTAATGATGAAGACTATTTAAAACACATCAGTGATGTTTGTCTCTCGTCTCTATGTGCATTGGAAGCAAATCATACGGTGTATTTGTGCATTCCTTTTTTTGGAAACGTTGATGGCATATCTATGGTCTAAAGACATCCTGCATCTGTTTAGTAATAGTTCGCCCAAACATGGAAAGTCTCTCATCATTTCTTCATTTCAATCTTCATTTTGGATATTTCATATATTTTGAAGAATGTCCTTAGCTGTCACACACGGTTTTTTGTTCATAGAATAGAAGTATATGGGTGAGACTGCTGTATCTTCTTCTTTGGGTGAATAAATTAGCAATTTTTTGGGGGATGCATAAAATAAAGTTGGTGGCGGTATTAAAATGTAATGTCATTCATTAAACTATCCTTCAAGGTTCTCACAATTGTCTCTTTTACATATCTGCACAAAGTTGAGCAGCCGTCTTTCAGCTAAACTACGGTTTAACAAGACCCTGGAATGGTATGCAAGTCAAGCTTAAACACATCGGTCCTTATTTTGGCTATACATACTGCTTCCCAGGAGTTGTCTTGAAACGAGCCCGGTCTCTCAGTATGACATTCCCGCAAAACAAAATCCAACTTGTAGAATGAATAAATGAACACAGTGGAGAGAGCGAAACAATGTTGGCTTTGAGGGTTCCCACACTCTGTGTTCAGTCTCCATGGAGATGTAATGTTGCCTGCTGGGCCCATTCAGGCAGACGGGAAAGGCCTTCGATACACATAGAAATGTCCAGAACACTGAATGAGCAGAAGCATGGCCAACTGGCATTATTTCTGCATATCTTTTTTACCAACATTGGTATTATTTGTAGGCCTTCACTATCTATTCACCAATCAAAATGTTACAGGAACAGTTCTCACATTTGAGTTGTTCCAAACTTCTTAACACATGGGGGATACATTGGTCTCATTAAATTAAATCCTGCCAGCTGCTCTAACAGCTCAAGCCATGTTGAGTTGACACCCTGTCACACACGACCATTAACAACATAGCGGTTCTATCCTTTGCGACTTGCTCTGTGCTTACGCAAGTAGCATGAACAACACATGAAGTGCGATGTTATGGCAGGTGGCAAATTTAAGAAACATGAACATCAGCCATCGGCACATTAATTTTGCTGACTCTGTAGTTCACTGTTACTTTCTTTAATGTTTTATTGAATCGTAATGTAGATCATTTGTATGGACTCCAACAACCAGAGAGTAAATAATAGATTATTTAATTTAAGGTCCTTAGTTTTGGGTTATCGCATACAGTTTAAAAATGGCTTAAAGGCATTCAGTTGGGAATAAATGTTAATGACAGCACATACAGATGTGTGGTTTCTTAAGAGGTCAGCCAATGACCTAGAAATAAGGGGCTGTCAATGAACCCACCATGTACAGACTAACGTGAGAGGGCATGGGGTCAAGTAAAGAGTGTTGCTTGAATCGGGTAAACGGCTAACGCATTAATAAAAGGCATTGGAACACTGTTTGCATGACCCAGGATGAATTATGACTCATTGTCCATCCATTGGAAGTCATGGCAGAGCGGCTTGAGAGTTTGACTACTAACCCTAGGGTTGTGTGTGTGTGTGTGTGTGTGTGTGTGTGTGTGTGTGTGTGTGTGTGTGTGTGTGTGTGTGTGTGTGTGTGTGTGTGTGTGTGTGTGTGTGTGTGTTCTCTATTGTGCGTGTGTTCACTACTGTGTGTGTGTGTGTGTGTGTGTGTGTGTGTGTGTGTGTGTGTGTGTGTGTGTGTGTGTTCAGTACTGTGTGTGTGCGTGTGTGAGTGTTCACTACTGTGCGTGCCGGCGTGCGGGCGTGCGTGTATATGTGTGTGTGCGCGTGTGTGTGTGTGCGTGCGTGCGTGCGTGTGTGTGTGTGTGCACTCTGGATAGGTTCAAATGCACAGCACACATTTCTGAGTATGGGTCACGTGGCTGTATGTCGATTCAGTTTCACTTAAAAAGTGAAGGCATGCATTTACTCATCCTCTCTGGTCCCTATAGCATCATCCTCATCCTCTCTGGTCCCTATAGCATCATCCTCATCCTCTCTGGTCCCTATAGCATCATCCTAATCATCTCTGGTCCCTATAGCATCATCTTCATCCTCTCTGGTCCCTATAGCATCATCCTCATCCTCTCTGGTCCCTATAGCATCATCCTCATCCTCTCTTGACCCTATAACATCATCCTCATCCTCTCTGGTCCCTATAGCATCATCCTCATCCTCTCTGGTCCCTATCGCATCATCCATATCCTCTCTGGTCCCTATCGCATTATCCTCATCCTCTCTGGTCCCTATAGCATCATCCTCATCCTCTCTGGACCCTATAACATCATCCTCATCCTCTCTGGTCCCTATAGCATCATCCTCATCCTCTCTTGACCCTATAACATCATCCTCATCCTCTCTGGTACCTATAGCATCATCCTCATCCTCTCTGGTCCCTATCGCATCATCCATATCCTCTCTGGTCCCTATAGCATCATCCTCTCTGGTCCCTATAGTATCATCCTCATCCTCTCTGGTCCCTATCGCATTATCCTCATCCTCTCTGGTCCCTATAGCATCATCCTCATCCTCTCTGGTCCCTATAGTATCATCCTCATCATCTCTGGTCCCTATAGTATCATCCATATCCTCTCTGGTCCCTATAGCATCATCCTCATCCTCTCTGGTCCCTATCGCATCATCCTCATCCTCTCTGGTCCCTATCGCATCATCCTCATCCTCTCTGGTCCCTATAGCATCATCCTCATCCTCTCTGGTCCCTATAGCATCATCCTCATCCTCTCTGGTCCCTATAGCATCATCCTCATCCTCTCTGGTCCCTATAGCATCATCCTCATCCTCTCTGGTCCCTATAGTATCATCTTCATCCTCTCTGGTCCCTATAGCATCATCCTCATCCTCTCTTGACCCTATAGCATCATTCTCATCCTCTCTGGTCCCTATAGTATCATCTTCATCCTCTCTTGACCCTATAACATCATCCTCATCCTCTCTGGTCCCTATAGCATCATTCTCATCCTCTCTTGACCCTATAGCATCATCCTCATCCTCTCTGGTCCCTATAGTATCATCCTCATCCTCTCTGGTCCCTATAGCATCATCCTCATCCTCTCTGGACCCTATAACATCATCCTCATCCTCTCTGGTCCCTATAGCATCATTCTCATCCTCTCTTGATCCTATAGCATCATCCTCATCCTCTCTGGTCCCTATAGCATCATCTTCATCCTCTCTTGACCCTATAACATCATCCTCATCCTCTCTGGTCCCTATAGCATCATCCTCATCCTCTCTGGTCCCTATAGCATCATCTTCATCCTCTCTGGTCCCTATAGCATCATCCTCATCCTCTCTTGACCCTATAGCATCATCCTCATCCTCTCTGGTCCCTATAGCATCATCTTCATCCTCTCTTGTCCCTATAACATCATCCTCATCCTCTCTGGTCCCTATAGCATCATTCTCATCCTCTCTTGACCCTATAGCATCATCCTCATCCTCTCTGGTTCCTATAGTATCATCCTCATCCTCTCTGGTCCCTATAGCATCATCCTCATCCTCTCTGGACCCTATAACAGCATCCTCATCCTCTCTGGTCCCTATAGCATCATTCTCATCCTCTCTTGACCCTATAGCATCATCCTCATCCTCTCTGGTCCCTATAGCATCATCTTCATCCTCTCTTGACCCTATAACATCATCCTCATCCTCTCTGGTCCCTATAGCATCATCCTCATCCTCTCTGGTCCCTATAGCATCATCCTCATCCTCTCTGGTCCCTATAGCATCATCCTCATCCTCTCTGGTCCCTATAGCATCATCCTCATCCTCTCTGGTCCCTATACCATCATCCTCATCCTCTCTGGACCCTATAACATCATCCTCATCCTCTCTGGTCCCTATAGCATCATTCTCATCATCTCTTGACCCTATAGCATCATCCTCATCCTCTCTGGTCCCTATAGCATCATCCTCATCCTCTCTGGACCCTATAACATCATCCTCATCCTCTCTGGTCCCTATACCATCATCCTCATCCTCTCTGGTCCCTATAGCATCATTCTCATCATCTCTTGACCCTATAGCATCATCCTCATCCTCTCTGGTCCCTATAGCTTGACACGCGAGATT